>VOMN01015566.1:0-13378 GCA_014899125.1 Orchestia grillus | reverse complement strand
AGATAGATAGATAGATAGATAGACTAGACTAGATTAGACGCCGTGGCGCTGAAAAAAAGCCCGGTGACGAGAAGCAGTGGAGTGAGAGTGGTGCTGCACGAGCTGACGATGACAGAGCTGATGAGAGCGCGGCGACTGGCCGTATGGAGCGGCACGAGGTTGTTGATGGTGTAAGCATGAACATGAACAGCTCGATGAAGTGAGGGGATGGCTCAAGATAAAAACAGATGAAGTTAAAACTATCAGTGAAGATAAGTTAGAGTCTGCCACCAAGTGCAGGCTGCACACCAAGTGGAGGCTGCACACCAAGTGCAGGCTGCACACCAAGTGGAGGCTGCACACCAAGTGGAGGCTGCACACCAAGTGGAGGCTGCACACCAAGTGGAGGCTGCACACAAGGAAGCGACTCAAAACAGCTGCTTACCAGAAACTCGCTGGCTAGGAGCCTTCCACGCGTAAATGCTGAAGACAACATTCTACTTAGACACTCAGATGAATTTCCGTTCATTTGAACTGAACTACTGAAAAAAGTCTAAGTTAATCTTACGTCCACGGGATCGGGAACCCGGCAGCACTCTGCTCTAGGTTTTCACGTGAGAAAGGCACATCGCCGTGCAGAACACGTGCAATATCCGTTACAAATATTATTATTGAACAGGGGGCGTCAACACGACCTCACACAAGCCTTGAATTAATAACAGCGACTAAAATACACAATGAACAAAAGCATTCGTCTTTTCTAGACGAATGTACTCATGCAATGCAATTTTGCGCTATCTCGTGTCAGGTTACGAGAGCTTTGGTTCATTCTGGGTTTTTTATTTCGTTTTTATAGGTGCATGATAAGTGTCAGATCCCCCTGCCGCACCCTGCACTTGTTGCTCCCAATTTCCGCTGGGCGAGGCGAGAGAAGGTCGGTCGAGATCAGGGCGCTAGCATCCAGACAGGCGGTGTTTGTTCCTTCGCCGGTGAGGCTGCAGCTGGTCCCCACACGGCCGGGTGTGCACTTGTATTCTCCCTAAATGTTGTTCTGTAGGTAAAAAATGATTAGCGCATTCCCCGGCACGTTTTCTGGTGAAAATGCACAATTTTAGTTCGGCTTTATTTGCTCGAGATGTATGAATACACTCGAGAATGGTCGGTGTGCACCAAGAGAGGTCAAGGAAGGACTAGAAAGATCTCGTCAAGTTTTTTCTGCTTGGTTTTAAATCGAACAATGGAAGATTTTCCACGCACGAAGTTGGTAAATTCGAGTGGCGTAAACACTCGTTTACTCGTCAATACATGGCGAATGATTTAGGGCAAAGCTTTCGGTCTGACGTCAGTGTTGCTGCGCGTACATCTGCAACATTTATACCTTGGAAACCTTGGAGATGTTTGGGCTTTCGCGCCCTGGCCACACTTGGGTGCCGCCGCTTTGTGTTCATGTTGGGCCTTCTCAGGTGAATTCTCAGGTCACGAGTAAATTACATTTGGCACAGAGTACTGCGCACCATCCGATATGAAATTGTGGACACTGATCGAGCGGCGGGAGAGACACTATGTACTAACGCGAGTGACCCCATTTATGCAGAAAGATGAACATTAATTTCCCCTGCACAAGAACGCCATTTTTTGGTCACTTCTTCTTCCTCTAGAAAGAGAGAATGAAAACCTGCGCCCATAAACCTACACTTGAAACACGCGGACGTGGAGCTCATTTGAGCTCTTCGGTCGGTGATGGAGGCTTCAGAGATATTGTCTTAGGTATTGCCTCATACCACCCCATGTATTGCCTCACACCACCCCCTGTATTGCCTCACACCACCTCATGTAGTACCTCACTCCACCCCCTGTATTGCCTCACACCACCTCCTGTATTACCTCACACCACCCCCTGTATTACCTCACACCACCTCATGTATTACCTCACACCACCCCCTGTATTACCTCACACCACCTCATGTATTACCTCACACCACCCCCTGTATTGCCTCACACCACCTCCTGTATTACCTCACACCACCCCCTGTATTACCTCACACCACCTCATGTATTACCTCACACCACCCCCTGTATTACCTCACACCACCTCATGTATTACCTCACACCACCCCCTGTATTACCTCATACAGCCATGGGGCAGAAGAGGGTGCGGCTGTCCCTGAATGATACATTCATTCATCATGGGCAGGCGGCATCCATGCCAGACCTATGAATAATGCCGATGGTCTCGAAGTTTCTGTAGTTAAACATCAAGCCTTGGGTGCGGGAGTTAAACAGGTGCGGGAGAGCGGATCAATATTAGCTATTATGAGTTAGCACTGTTAGCACTTTGAGGTCTATCAGTTAGTTTTGTATTTTCAATATCGTTATTTTATCCTTTATTTTTGTTTACACATTTAGCGCTGTTGTTATTTTTTCTGGCAAATTTCTGCTGACGCTGATTAGGAGAAAAAATATATTTTTTTTCATCGATCGCGGAGACGGTCTCCGCACTGCCGGATGCTCCTGATCAGCCCGCGATAAACGAAGTCGCAGAAGAAACTCGTACTTAATCAAAGAGATGCAGCAAAATTACAATTCGCCTAGAAAAACTAGAAAAATAACAATAGCCCACGAAGTAAAAAAGAATAACACTGAACTTGACATCAATCACCATAACAAAGTAATAGCCTACAGCAACAACAACAACCCTATATTCTCCATTAATAACACGGTGTAATAATGATCACAACCCACAATTCCGCCAGCATAATGCAAGCGTCGCACGCCCGCCTGTTTACGCCAGGCTGTGTTTCTGCACGAGGAAGTGCGCTAGCGAACACACAACTCAAACAGCATAACTAGCCGTCACGTGACCCTGTATTACTGCCGTGCTAATATGGCAGACACCCCACTCACCTCAGAATATCAATAATTCGCTTATTGTTTACGCTGCAGTAACGGAAGGAAGTTAACGTATCATGAATACGTCTCCCCAAATACCTCAGTATCTCACCAAAAATTTGTACATTACCGTAAAAAAACGATAACTCGCCTAATTATTAAGTTATAGTAAAATGAATGGGTCATGAATTAGATATCGCGTGTAGACTGATCGAGGCGTGCATGTACTGAAACTAGGTGAGCTAAAATTGGCTCTTTGTAAGGCGAATAACTGATATCGTAAAGTGAGCTGTACATTTTTGTCGAACAATACACATTTGTGTGGGTGCGAGTGTGGTAACTATACATATTTGTGTGCGTGCGAGTGTGGTGCACCTGTCGCGCCCTTGTAAAGATATACAATAAACATGTGGTGCGAAACACACGTGACATCGGAGCATAAGTTCGGTATTTAGGTGTCCATGGGGAAGTGTAGTCAGTCACGTGAGTGAAGTGTTAAAATCCAGGGTTTGGGTCGCTGAGAGGTGACGTCAGAGTGTGTTTCTCAGCTGGTTATGGTGACTGAAGCATGGTGAACGAAAGCAGCTGCGTCTTCAATTTAACCGAAGATTGTGAATGAATTGTTAACTTCGAATTCTTCCATCTCTTAAGACAAAGCAAATTGACCAATTTTTTCCCGGAGAAACTGCTACATGAGGGATCGTGATATTTTGTTTTTTCAAATTCACATCCGGGTGCATATTAAAAAGTCACTATCGTTGTACCGATTTTTGCAGAAGACTTAAATTAAAAATTAAAATGACACGCATCTGAAAGCAGAATATTATAAGATTATAAAAATAAAATTAAAAATTCTACTAAACGAATATACGTGAACGCTGAAATGGCAAAAGTGGTCTGAATGAAACTGGAATCTTAATAGTGCTTATTTAACGATTCCTTGGTCATATCACTGGCAAGAAAAATGAAGAAAAAAAAAAGAAAAAAAAAANTCGAAAAAAGGAAAACATTGTTAATAGCGAACAATTCTTAATGTTCGTGACTCCACCTCGTCAGTTTATGAGACACAGTCAACATTGTGCCAGTTTGTACAGGACAGGCCTCCCGTTCGCCTCTCCCTCTGTGCCGGCAATTAGGGACCTCTGCCAAGCCTCAGCCAGCCATTTAGGACTGATAATTCCAAGCGAATAATGACAGAAACCTTTAAACTTCGCAGTTCATTTCATATTTCCTCATGCACAGAACTCTGAAAATGGGGAAATGCCATTAAATTATGCATTGTCCAAACCTTGTATCAAAGCTCTACGTGTGTGTGTGTGTGAGAGAGTGTGAGACGCGTTAGAAAGTGTGCAGGTGTGTAGGAAGATCAGGGTTTTCGGTCACAGACTCAATGTACGTGGATCACAGTCTGCATGTTCGGCCTGTTATAAGCGTGACATTTGTCTTATTTCAGTCTGCATGTTTGGCCGGTTATAAGCGTGACATTTGTCTTATTTCAGTCTTCATGTTCGGCCTGTTATAAGAGTGACATTTGTCTTATTTCAGCCCTGAGGGAGGAATTTCTGTGCACCGAAACGCTTCCGCTCAGAACTGTTCTCGTCTTCGCTGTACGTGTATTTTTCATATCTTACCCAAATGCAGAAAAAAAATGTAACGCTGGCACGTAAAGTAAAACACCATCTTGATCGATGCATATGAAGTTGCAGCACATCAAAACATTCGTAATTTCACCCCGCTGATCGTTACAAAATAAATAAGAGACGTTGGTGCGAGCAAGTCATTTTGTGTAGACTTAACGAGCGGGCCTTTAAAACGGTGCACCATTTCAAGTAGGAGAGAGGACTGAGGGCTGCGGGCTGAGACGGAGGACGGCAGCGGTGTTGTGAAGAGGCTGCGCGGCGACCGGTGACGTCACTTAGGGTAACGCGGCGTGGGGGAGTTTGTGGGGATGATGGGATTGTGGGGGATGGGGGATGGTGAGGATGGTGGGATGATTGAGATGGTGGGGTTGATGGGGATAGTCGGGATGGTGAGGGATGGGGCTGGAGTAGGGTGGGGGTGATTGGGATTGTGATGGATGGTGGAAATGGTAGGGATGGTGGAAATGATAGNGGAGGGTGGGGATGATGGGAAGCTCCTCAGGCAGCAGGTAAGGGACAGGACCATGTGGCTCCATGGGAGGAGGGCCCAGGTTCAATCCCAGTGAAAGATTGCTAATTTTCAAAGAGTCGTGGAATGCTTCACTGGAGGAATGAAGTTCCAAACTCTCATACCCCGCTGCACTGACGCGTTCCGTCCGTAATTTTACAGTATTTAAAAATCAATCTGCTCTACTGTATGTTGCCTCTGTTATATTGAAGTTTCTGTTATTCTTTCCTGTTTTCGGAGGACCGCATGTCTGTTTCTGTTCCACGCATTTCAGCCGTCAAAAGAAGACTTGAATCTCAGAGTTATTCCTCGTTATCTTGCACAAATGTTACAACTTGGGACATTACTTGCTGCTAGACGTACCCATCTCGTAAAATTCACACGAAATCCCGCCTTGTGTCTACCCCAACACTAAATACAAAACGAAACACTTCATACGATGCGGAGCCACCGTCAAACACCGAGGAAAATAAAGGCGTCATGAGAAACAAGTAGAACAGGGATTCCAAACTGTTCCTGAGCTACAAAACCCTCGCGAAACCCATTACACACTCCCTGGACCCCACTTAATTTGACCAAAAACTGCAGATTTTAGTCAATCGAGAAATGAACTAATTTGCATTAAAAGGGACGATATTATTTGCAAAGCACACACAGGAGGATGAAAAGTATACATTGTAATGCACTTGTTTGCAAAATGAAGGAATTAAAGAATACACGCCGCGTGTTGCCCGACCTCCACCGAGCCCCTCCGTCTGACTTGCTGAGCCCCTAGATGCGATCGAACCTGCGCTGGCAGCATCTGAAATAACTGGCGTTATGAGAGCCAAATAAGAAAATGAAGGGGTTGGTTACTGGAACCGATCTAACGCTCTACGTGGGTCGCGACTGTGTCCCTCCGAAACCCTGGCTTCCTCTATTTAATAATACTGCTACTTCTACTACTACTATTACTACTACTACTACTACTTCTACTCCTACTGCTACTACTACTACTACTAGTACTACTACAGTACTCCTTAACCCGATAACAGCGCCGCAAGTTTGTGTCAGTACACTTAGGGTATCATGTTCCCTGACAAATGTCACAGCTTCATTAAGTTCCTCCTCGGTTCATAAATAACGGCGACTCTGCGTATAATTTGGTCCTGGAATTAGCCACTTCCTTGTCCGGACGTGTTGCGCATTCTGCGCGCTCGGGTTCATGCATAATGGAGAGGGCCTCTTGAGAGGGGTTTTACAACGCTCTGTTGTTGCGCTGACACTATTTCCACCTGTTTTGTTCCGCGGGCATTTAAGCAATCCACGCACCAACTCCAAAAATGAGTACATTCATCGGTGAAGGGTACCATGACATTAAAAAATGAGCTCTCAAATGCTTAGTAAGAGGCGACTGCGTATACGAGATACGACACCCAGAACGGCTCTGTCCCACTTCTGTCAGTTGAGGGTTGAGAACAGGTTTGGACGGCTCACGTACACGGCAATATGCTGCTCACATGCCTCCCAGCTGCTCAAACTCGCTATTTTCCGATACTGTTTTGCCTTCCGGATGTTTTTTGCATATTGCAAGCGGGGTGGTAATGACAAAGCTGCCGCGTTCCGCCTTCGTGTGCGAGTAATTTGAGCTCGTAGCTTGGGGGGGTTGGAAGGTATCCTCGGAGACCTGGTGATGTGGGGAGCCATCTCTGCTGGGGAGGAGGGCAGAGCAACGGGATTTGAGCGGCGGAGGCAGTATTGGGAAAGACAGTCAAGACCCTCAACACCTTTGGTGCCGCAGTCGTGAGACCCAAAGGCACAGTCAGGAGGGACAGTGGCACAGTCAGGAGGGACAAGTGGGACAGTCAGGCGGGACAGTATTGCTGGAATAAGGTACGCGTTGCTATGTCGACAACAGTGATACAAAAAAGCAATTCAGAATAACTTCTTTCATTTCATTTTAGTATGTTTGAGTATACATACAATCGATACACTAAAAATATTTCAGAATTTCCTCTTGATTTTGAATCCCCTCGATCTCTTCACCAACCTTAGATTTATGATCATAATTTTGAAAAGACTCTCTCGTGGTCCACCCTGCTCATCGCGACGTGGTGTACCAGACGTCGTAGAGGAATAACAATCACACACCCCTACAACTAAACCAAAGCACTCATTGCATCACACAGTAAATACGATGTAACTCTACCGTATTCGAGTGCACCAGGCACAAGGAGTCCACGGCCGGGGCAGTCTCCGAGTCTCCACCACACAGGCGGGGCACAGCAACTCTTCATGCACAGCAACATCCCGTTGTTCCCTCGTCCCATTATGCCCATAGTGGCGTAATGGAAGTGTGTAGAAATCCTTTACCTGTTGTAGGAATGAGACAAGCGCTCGTTGTTGTTCTTATTGTTGCTGTCATGAGGGTAAGAATTCATTTTCTTCACGTTTTAAATTCTTTGAAGGGGTGTTAATTTTGTGAAAATGGGTGAGTAATTCTCGAGGTTGTGGAGGGCAACTTACTGTAAAGTACCTTTGTGTGTTGATGTAAGGCACACGTGCATGTATGTTTATGTATTGTTAATACATAAATAATTATTTTATTGTTTATTTATATATTATTTATTCCAATATTATTCATATTGTTTAACATTAGCCTTATATGAACACGTGTTTCCTTGTAAACTCAAATTCTCAAAATTTTGCCAGGTCTCCCGGCCTTGGTTTTTTCATATTTTTGCGCATTAAAAACCAGTTTGGCCCTGGTCCATGCGGTTGCAAAAACTTGTATTTTTTACGTCGCTCTTATCCAGGAGCAATTTGTTAATGCCTAGCATGCGTTAGATTGTGAGCTTAATTCATGCAAATGGAGTCTTCTCGCATGGAAAGTTTTGTCAAACCGTGTAATTTTAAACAAACTCGCGTTTTGGACAAGCAAAATGCCAGATGTTCGACCAGTTTACGACACTTCGGAGCTGCTCAGAACGATCGTTGGCTCGAATAATTATTGCTGTTAAGTTTTTATCTTATCGTGTATGTAATGCAACCGCTACCGACGGATTTCATCTTTCAAAGACTGAGTGTTCCAGCAGCACACAGGAGCGTAATTTTTTTGGTGGGGCGGCTGTAAAATTTGGCATCTACGCTTGGGCGGCCAAAACTGCAGATGCCGTGGGGAAAAAGTGAGACTGGATGTAAATACATGGGAATGCTGCACGATTAGACTTCTTAGGAGGGAAATGTGTTTCTAAAATGAAGCTAATTATAAAGGCTGGTAGAAACATAGTTGTTCCATAAAAGAGGTTAATCAAAAGCAGGACTTTCGAGTAATACAAAATTTATCTTCAGTACCTAAAAAGAAGAAACAGCTAAACATTAGGACATATAGTTATCATTTCACTGTACAAAAATGGCGAAGAACAATAATCATTCTACTGTTTTTACGCGCCAAATTTATAATTAGACTAGGTATGCATATGTCTAGCGTACTACTGTGCACACATTTGCAAATGTAAAATTATTCGTACGTATCTCTTCTGTATTGCTGATGTTCTTTTCCGTCATTTGATACCAGAAGTGACATTATTAGTGACACTTTTATTATTGGAAATTATTATTTATTATTATAATTATTATTTATTTTTATAACTCTTCTTTTTCGTGCTGACACTGACAGTTGAGAGGGATGAGTAAGCTCGCGCTGCGGTAAATGACAGTATTTGTAAGTCTCATTCCGCTACAGGAGGTGTCAAATGCAACGAAGCCTTCTTCATTTACTGTACACTGTATCTGGTATCATGGTAAAAGACTTTAATGGTACAAAAATCTCTTTAAAATGGAAACTATGATCGACATGGAGAGCGGTAATCACGATACCAAACGTGGTCAACCAAAGAGCGGTGACGGTTTTAGGCTTACATTGTGTCACTGAAGGCTTACCTTGTGTTACCTTGTGTCACTGTTACTTACCTTGTGTTACTTACCTTGTGTCACTGAAGCTTTCCTCCGTCATTTGTGGCTGGAAGTCCGAGCTCTGGTGCTTCCATGGACAGGTGATGCAGAGGTGCCCTGGCGCGTGCACGGACGCCTCTTCTGACGCTCTCAGGTCTAATTTTTTCGCGGCGATAATCAAGCGTCCGACGGCGATACATGCACTTGGGCGGCCCTAAATTACAGATAATTATCAGCGATGGTACGGGAAATGTAATTCTGAAAGAAAGAAAAACCAAGTCACTACGATCATACTGAAAGATCTAAGGTTTCTGATTTTAAAGAATCCGTTATTAGTGTTCGGAAATGGAAATTAAATCCATTCATAGCACGACATGTAAACGGTTATATCAGTAAAATACGAAATTCAAAAAGCAGAAGCGCTCCCAATAAAAATATAAAACCAATGTAACGGCGATAGACAATTTCACTGGCGGTGCCCATTCATTATTAAGTGGCTTTCGTTTAAAGATGTCGAGGGGTTCTAAAATGCGGAGGTCGGCTGTTCAGCGCTCAGATTATCACTATTGATAATCTCAGAAGAAAAAATCCTTGATTTGCCGCAGCAGAGTTAGGCTGGTGGCCGTGGCCGCACCGCCTGGCCTCAGACGCAAGTTGCCGTTTTACCTTTTTTTGACACACGTGTTTGGTTTAAATTTTAAAAATAAAAGTATATTTTTGCATAACCTTCAGTCCTTACGTGTGCTGAAATGATGTCTTTAATTGATTGTTCCTTGAATGTCTAATTGAAAGCATTCTCGAACAATCATTTTAAAATTGGACTGCACGTGGCGCTCTTCATGAACGTCACAGAATTGATTTTCTAAAATGAAGGACGCAAGAGATCTACTTTGTGAGGTAATTTCATTGAATTGTCGCTTGTTAATCTCCAAATTTATCGTCCAAACTATCGCAGTGAGAAGCAGAGTGCGTTTTCAAGTGGAAAAAAACTACTCAGCAAAAACTTTATTAGACTTACAGTAATACCGTATCATCTAAAGTCTAAACGGAATTGGAGATTTGAAAAAATTAACTAAAACTATAACTAACTAAAGCTCCCGTTAAGTACGAGGTGGCTCCTCATGTCCTGCCTGCCAGCGAGAGAGTAGCCAAAATCTTCAGACCATTTAATCATCAACCTAAAATCTACAAACACGCTACAGAGGACTCTCGGCTCGCTTAAAACTAGAGTTAATTTCTATAGGAATAGAGACACGGTGTGCTGATCAGATCGCTAAAATTGTGACGCTGTAGTACACTAGGTGATACTAGGAAGCAAACAAGAAAGAGCCTCTCAGTATCAGTGATACGTTCAGACTTGATAGCATGCAATCATCTATTGCGCGGATAAATTCTCGAGTTCTAAGTTTATTCGTGTTTGCATACTGAATAAGAATGGTGTCGTTCACATAAAATTCTTTCCCACTGGCGTTGGCTATGGAAGACAAATGCAGCCTGCTGGCAAATGGCCCCTAATGGAGGAGCGCGGAGAAATAACGCCGCGCAATATTAACGCCAAGTGACGCCGTACGATTGTGTTCAAACGTCAGACAAACGGCGTGCGTGTTCGTGTTTACATATTGACATCAACAGCTAACAAATGATGCTTATACTCGCAGGCGAGAAATCGGACACCCTTCGCACAGACGGGCCACGGAAGATGTTGTGTCAGACTAAAGGTGTGTTAGACGAAAAATGTTGGAAACTTGAAGGCGAAGGCAACCGCACACAGCGAATGCATTTTTTTATTATAATAGAGGCTTAATAAGCACAGGGACTAAATGCTACAAAAATTAAAAACGCATCAAGTCATGAACGCATTTAATAATTTTCACACATGTTTCGAATTTTTACAAGTGTGCACCGGTATGTATTTACCAGTAGCGCTTCATGGTCTGTATCCTCGCACTTTGCTAATTCATTCAAGATAACTTATTCGGAAATTGTGGTCTCCATCCCTCCTTCGGTGAAAAAATCTTTCTATCTACAGGCTCGAAAAGTTCGAATTCGTGTCGCAATGCCTATCGCAGTGATTATGTCTACTCGCTTTAGGTTCCTGCGCATCCTTTTCACCGGACGGATGCGAGGGAGCTGAGCAGTCCCCTCCTTTACAAAGCCCCCGTGCTAGCTACATATACATATATGGAAGGCTGCCCTCATACACGCAACCAGATAATTCTATTGATTCTCCATCCTCGTTGGATGAATATTTCATATTATCTTATGGTTCTCATGTTTTAGCAATTACATGCGCCGGTGTCTATAATATACTATTTGATGCAGAGATGTATGTTCCATGCCCAGGTCATTTGCATTCACTTCATTTCAGCTTTGTCGCAATAGTTACTTCAATATTGTTTGTCGTTTTCCTATCTTTCAACTTCTTATTTTTCCTATTTATTTTGAGGTCTTTGTCAAATTTAACGATTTATCGCTCTCTGTCTACTAGTTTTAAATTTTTCTCTTTTATGACTGTTATTTTGTTCTCTCAGTACTAATTAACGTTCATTTTTTTTTACTCATAATCGTGTTTTCCATCTTTCTCATTTTGAGCGTTCTCCCTAATTGCCTATTCCATTCTTTTGCTCTAAGTTAAATTATACTTCATGATAACTAATTCATTTTCGTTAATGATAATGAACTTCAAGCAAGAAATGGTCACTGCGTATTCCAGGATCCTCCACCAACGTTGTTGGAACACCCATAAAAAGTCCTGGTGATGGTCAAGAGCCTCTGGAAAAAGCGTCCATAATCTCAGGTTCGGATTCCTTCCGTGCCAGGAGATGCACTCAACCAGCAAGAGTTCAAGGCATCTATCATTTCATTTTTTTGCCTCTGAGAAGCCGTTTTCAATACCCGAGGAATGAATTCAACATTTCAAAACTTTCACGTCATCGGAGTAGTGTTGAAGGAGCAGTGAAATCAACGTTTGGACGAACAACATGATGATAAAAGTTCAAGAGGCCTACCTTGGTTCTTAAAAATTTGTATTACTTAATTTTCTAGTGTGGTCATTCAGAGTAGAACTTTCGCGTCAGTCGAATGTGTATGTACATATCTTTAAAAAGAAAAAATATGACTTCATCTTGATAAGATTTTTAAATGATACTAAGGTAGAATATCGAGTAGGTATGAACATCCAAATGAACGTAGGTGTAGTCGTGAAAATATGAATGTAAATAAACCATTCATTCAGGCTTTTCACCCTTCACTCGCGCCATTTATTCTTACGTGGCATTGAGTGTTTTAATTTAATCCCTATCATTTTTAACTTTTTTTCGTTACTGATATAGGAATTCACACTAAAATAGGGACAGAGTTACTTAAATTTGCATTCGTATGGCCTTTGGGTGCCTACCGAGCAGACCTCAATGGTCAAAATCCCGCGGACGCCCAAGCTTTTCATCAGCTATCACCGTTGATCCTTCAGAATAATAGAAGGAAGGAGAAATGTACTTTCACAGGAATTTGGTATTTGGAAACAAAAACATACAAAGTGTGCGTCTTTTCGTAAAATTTACCTCCCCCAGAAGCGGTTCTTCTGGTCAACGGTCTTTAACACTAGAACGACGGCTAGAGACAACCCTCCCCCAAAACCGATTGCTGTAAAATATAGGCCCGCAGCAAGTATTCATTTTTACATAGAAACACAGATATTAATTATAAAATTGCGATTTATAGCTCGCTCTCGCGCTAAAAAGCAAAAGCTAGACACTAGGTTCTTACGATACAGAGGTAAAACGTCATAAAAAACCTATCCAAATCGATATATTAAAAGCCTACCGTGATACGTCAGGCTCAGACTGTTGCGTCCAGCAAAAGTTCAGATTAACTACACAGTTAGAAATTCGTGCGACGATGTCTGGTGGTGGAGGAGGTGCTGTGGGTAAGAATTTTCGAAGCGTCCTTGTAATCAATCGGTGAAATTACGGGTATATAAGATGGAAAAAATTGTGGGATGCTGCGGAGTTGTGAAGATAGACTCCATAAGTGTCGTACCGAATTAAATGGCACTGAAAGCTGTCAGTTCCATGATGTGCGTCTCTACGTGACGCAGGAAAATCAAACGCGGAAGAGACGCAACATTCACCGTATTTGCGTGTAGTGCAACACGGCATTCGGGAGATCAATCAAACAAACAGGGTTCTTGCAAGAGTGGAAACGTATATTTCACTCACCTTTCTTGATACTTCGAACTTGCATCATGAAAACACTCATTTTTTCCATTTTCTCCCCGGAGTGTATAAATTTTGCACTGCCTGCCAATGCAGGCGAAGGCTGTAGTAGTGCGACAAGTTCTTAGATGGAGGCTCGCTATCGCTGCGTCTGATAAGAGACTGCAGCTGGAGGCTTGATGAACTCCAACGTACGGCCCAACATGTAGGCACAC
>VOMN01015555.1:0-24782 GCA_014899125.1 Orchestia grillus | reverse complement strand
GGTAGTGGGGAGAGTAGGGGTCATACATACGATCAGGAGGTTGAGGAAGCATAAGGTGTTGGCAGACACGTCGGGATAATTATGAGGAATGTCCATCCTCGTCAGAAGCACACTGTGAATTTTCCGAGCGAAGGTTTTGTCTTCGTTAAGAAATTCTGTCATCGTCTCTGAATAATAATCTCATTCATTTTTTCTCACGAGTTTGAGCAACCAACCTATTTTGACGTACGTACTATTACGCGTGAATCCTTTTCACAGAACGCTTTTTCCCCACATCCCGTCATAAAACGCTGGTTTGACGGACCGACTGGAGCGAGATAGGTGCGGTGCAGACGACGGGGGAGGTGTGGGGAGCAGGACGAGGTGGGGAACCCAAACTGTTGGGGTTACCCGCGTGAGTGAGCAGGCGAGTAACCCAATCACGTAGCCTGCAACAACTCCGTGCCTGCCAACGTCACATCGAGGGCACCACCAGATCCTGAGGTCTGCACAGTTTCCGTGCGAGGCGTCCGCACTCCAAATTAAAACTGGAGTTGAGTTGAATATAGGCTGGGTTGTAAATAGGGGAATATGGAACCTAACTTTAAAATGCGGGTAATTAATAGGGGCTAAAATACGAGTGGGAGTTGAAATACAAATAGGAGTTAAAATATTAATAGGGGTTAAAATACAAATAAGGGTTAAATATATGTAGATGTTAAAATATAAATAGGGGTTTAAGCAAATAGGGGTTATAATATAAATAGGGGTTAAAATATTATTTAATAGGGTTAAAAGATCAATAGGAGTCAAAATATAAATAAAGGTTATAAATGGAGATGAAATGTAAATAGGGATTAGAGGTGAACAATTTCGATAAAATATAATAACTTAGAGTGTATCGACGGTTCACGCAATTTTTTTATCTTTCTACGTTCATACATCCAGTGAATGACCTTTTTAAATTTTTAAATAGTTATTTTTTCGACTTAAATCTGTGTTATTATATCACCAGTCAACGTAATGAATGAGAATATTTTACAGCTCGAATTTTTCTCTGCAGTAAAATCTTAGTCTTGAGGCTTGTACTTAATAGGTAGTCCTCTAAATGGGCGGTACGTATTTTATGCATGATTTGACTCGCATTCAGAATTTTTGGATGCCGGGTATTTGAAATATGAGCTCTTGACACATGACTAATATTTCGATGCAACATTATTGAGGAAATATGTCAAATAAACAAACATAATTTTGGATCACAAATCAAATGATGTATGAAACAAATACGACGAGTGTCCAGAACTATACTTATACGCCTTTTATATTGCCAAGTTTTATAGGAAGTAAATGAGCTCATTCTGACACCAAGAGCAATGAAGCTAGGTGAATAATCAGTCTTGTTTTGAAGCCACCCACGAAACTCGCCCACACAACTCTTTTGCAGTCGCGTCCAGGTGCGCAACTTTGACGGTCATAAAATCGCTTTCTGGATCTAAGAGTACGTAAATATTTAAGAGTTCGACCTGCTTTATAGCGTAAACAAGATACAACCAACATTTAGGTGCCGATAACTTTGATTAATACCTAATGAAACCAAAACATTGATCAACATATGACTTAAAATCACAAGCGGAGAAAGCAGATGCAGTTTGAAATTTTCTCTATCCCATGGGTGGTGCAGTTGCAGATTTGAAATCCTTCAAGTACAAGTAGAAGTTTTGGACGCGGGGCGGAAGAGACCTACCGAAAGACTCGCCAAGATGAAGGACGAAACTCGCTAAAATAGAAATTTTGACTCGAAATACAAGCGAGAAATTGCACAAAGACCAAACGATGATGCTTTTTATCGCTTCGTTGTCAACACCTATGTTTGCTCTTCAGGTTTCGAGGACTAGTAGCTCAAGTAGGCCAGGGCTGATGCTACAGTGTTATATGCCTCTTGAGTCGTATCGCAGTTCACAAAAAATTAAAATTATGAACTTTCCGAGTGTTTGCGAGTCTCCTCAATGCAATTGGCACATCTTATTTCCAGAAAACGCCTGGAAATACCAAAATTGTAATTTTATTGCGTTGGACATCCTTTGGATCTCCACATCAATCACAGATGCTCTCTGACCACAACCCCGGCATGCCACAGCACACGAGAATTCAACTTCAATCGGTGAGGCTCGGTATTTCTCACGCTGCTGGACCTCGATCCTAATAGCCAGAGCCTCCAGTTTCTCGCTCCCCTCACTTTCTTTGTTCGGTTTTATCTCACAAGCAGAACTCGAGTCACGCTTGACGGTTTTTTTCGTGTGCGTGTAATTCGCTGGTGAGCTGAGACTCCTTTGAAGCGCTTCACCGCGCCGCAACTGCTCACCTTCGCCCCCTGCTTGTCCGTCCGTCTATCTGCCCGTCCTGGCGACTGCACGTCCGAACGGCTCCACCGTCGTGTCTGTTTCCCCATCTGCATATGCGCATGTCTGCTTTCTGCTTGCATGCAAGCAGTTCGCCGTCTGCTTATTCTGCTTGCATGCATGCACTTCGCCGTCTGTTTATTCTACCCACGTCTATCTCATTATAGTTTGCAGGTTTCTTATCGACTTTGTGGAAGCTCGTCCTCATCGCCTTCCTTCACAAAGTCCTACATTTATCTATTTCTTCCTGTTGTTTGTAAGCGTGTGAGTAGTTGTCTCGCACTCGTCACTTTCAAATTACTATAGCGAACTTGGCAAATCTTTATTAATTCAAGCGACGATTTATTTTCCATCGCCCCATAAACTTGTGTGAGGCATAAGAATCATTACACAAATAAAACGTCGACCACAGTGCTGGGTTAGCTGTGTATAAAGTACAGTGTTAGCACATGTCCGTGTGAATCATAGTCGGAACATTTTTCTATTTGTAAGATCGTTTCTTTTCTTATAGCTTATAAACTGGTTACTTATACGTAATATGATTTTTCATTACTGTGCTTCTCTGGCTTAGTAATTTTATGCACTGTCATTTTAACGAATGTGTTTCCTTTGGGTATCTGTGTATTCTCATAATTACTTAGATAACTAAATTTTTTCACGTATAAAAATTATTAATCTCCATCAAAATATTAACATTATCCCAAATAATCATATATATTCCAGCTATCATTTAGCAACAGTAATTACTTCTGAACAAACACGAGACTCGCATTTAGTATTTCAAGACTCCATTTTTACTCCTCTCCGCTGTGCGCAATGAGACGAAAACGCATACAATACATTACACAAAAACGCTGTAGTACTGTGCCCTTAAGAACATAGATAATAGCAATAACCTATAACCTGTGCACCAGTGTCCACAGCTCAGACCCCCACGTACGGCTTATACGTCTTAAAATAATCATGGCTGCTCTTACATCCGACGAAAGCATAAATTCTGACAGCGTACGAGCCCGCACACAGCGTCCTGGAAAAATAACAAGCTCATGAGTTAAAACGATTCTAATACAGAATATGAAGCCATATAAGTTTTTAAAATTTTTTGGTCAAATAACGTGACTTTCCATTCGACGGTTTTATGTTTATTTTTGGTTTTACAACTTTTTCGAAGTTTCATCCGGAAAATATGCCAGAGTCTTCTAGTAAGAGTTTTACTGTTGCCAATGAGTAGGCCAATCCTGTAGTCTTTCATAATATTCAATGTAAAACATTAGAAATCGTCGCAGCTGGAGCTCTTCGAGCTTTTGGATAACAGCGTTTCTTGGGAAAAACATTTGAGAAAATCTTATCAAGAGAGGAAATGGGGCCAAATACTTGAGTTTATCAGCTGTGCGCTTGGTCTCCGCATTGTTGGACTTGCCGAGGGGAGGTGTACTCTCAACACCAGAGACGTGTTTGTCAGGAATGAAACTTTATTCCAACCGAATTGACATACAGCACAACATCCGATTTTAAATGCCTTATAGTTACTGACGCGTGAAT
This sequence comes from Orchestia grillus, assembly GCA_014899125.1. Lineage (NCBI taxonomy): Eukaryota > Metazoa > Arthropoda > Malacostraca > Amphipoda > Talitridae > Orchestia > Orchestia grillus. The sequence continues at coordinate 20,862 of VOMN01015555.1, read as the reverse complement.
GATGTGATGAATGTGGAGCTTAAGCTTTCTGCCCCAAGGGGACGACTAAGTGATTCCGTAAAAATCCGTCTGCGTGCCGAGTGTTTATGTTACAGGGAGGTCGTGAAGCCAGGCAGGCATTACGTGAAATGCCTAAGCATGTCACGTATTGCAAGAAATGACTAATTCTCTCAGTCTTTAGGTCAGATGAGGTTAGGCAATTAGTCTAACATGAACCTCCAAATTTCAATCATTGCATATAATGACTGAAATTTTAGTCATTTCGTGTAATACCTAGAATGTTTAGGCATTTCACTTAATGACTGGTTGTTACACTATCTCCCTTTACAATATGAGTATACATCTCAATACAGGTGCGTACAGCCACTGGGATGTGTGCGAGGCCTGGCAGTGAAGAGGGTTAGTTACCGAAGAGGAAATGGAAAATGTTTGTAAAGGTGACTAGAACAAGGATTTTCTTTATGGTCACCCCGTTTGTGTGTAAATCATTTGTTCCTTAATATGGCCTAATGAATTATGATTGCCAGCATATTCAAAAATATTTTCGAGAATGAGGAGTCTTATCGAACAATGAAGCTAATGCGACCTTACTAAAATTTAAGTGCCCTGATCTAAATTAAACTAGTGTATGCTGCTACTTGGGGTATTTGCAAGTTAAGAAATTAAGTTTTTTCAGGTCGGATAGGTACACTTCTTGTAATACTCAAGTTAGATTTGATTGTTTATCAACTTATTTCATTCGCTTAATATTTATAAATATTTCAATTGTGTTGTTTCTCACGTCTGGAAATAAACCTAATAAATATGACCCTATGAACGTAAAATACTATATTAGGACTTTCTCTACTGATGTGATCTATTTTCACACCCACCACTGTCACAGCAGTGGACAAGATTTTCGTCAGTTTATGACGACAGAGATTCCTGTGTTGGGCATTTCAAAAGCGCCTTGGAGAGCTCAGAAGCAGGCTACAGCGCCCTCTGTCTTTTCTTTTCACCAATAAATTGAAACAGTAGTGGAAAAAGTGTTATTAAGGGGAGGGTGCCCAGCACATTGATATGCAAATCCTTCTCATTGAAGAAGCTCTCAGGAAATCTGTGTGATTTTTACGAAAGCCGTGTAACTTTCTGGTCCTGAACAAGGTCTAAAATTACGTTTCAGCATAATGCCGTATACTGAAAATCGTATTAATTGTATTCACATTCTCTAGGTTTATCCAGAAACGTCTTGTGTAAGGGACCCTGTGAAATCGAAATTCAACTTGAGTCAAAAATGACCATGACCTCTCGTATTGAATTGGTATCATTAATGCGTATTCGGTTGCTAACGAACTTCCACTAGACTTAGCCAAAGTTATCCATCTGTAGCTGAGTAATGGTGATTCTTTTTCTTCAGCGTATGAAAATTGCTGCATCATAATGGACGTTGTTTTCATGGAGTTTCAAAAACAAACTTCAGATTGTAGTCATGCGTTTCATTTGAGTTTTTTTAACAATTCCGCAAATGGTTCAACGAGATTACCGTTAAAATATCCGTTGAATCAAGATGCATAATGAGTAGATTATTTTACTGCGTCCTGCTAAATTGAGTTCTGCCGCACTGTGTTTTGAGTCGAATTTATATTGACACCAAAGTCATGCACAAGGACACACCTTCTTGGCAGGAGAGGGTGAAGTCTCTAGAGGGCATCGTGATGGTAGTGATAAAAATGCTGTCGACTAACCTATACTCTTGTATAAATAAAAGTGCAGAACAGAGCCACTTTTGCTCTTGATCTCATCTCGATCACAAACCTGTGCCAAGACCATGGCCTGAACAGACGGGATCCTTGAAGTCTTCTGGAAGTTGGAGAGGACGGACGGTGGTTGCAAAAGCCTGCCGAATGTTCCGAGGTCACATGGAGGTCGTGGTTGCGGCCGGCAGCGATTACTTCGAATAGTTCGGAAACTTAATAGCTAGATAACAATCTCCGTGAATGTCATGAGAAAATTCAAATTATTCAGTTCGTAAAACATTATCAAACACAACGACGGATGAAAGTCCAACTATTCTCGTAAAGCAGTTAAAATATTACTTCCAAGTTTTTAAAACGGATATAAGTGCGGGAAATAATCAAATTTCCACTCACAATTCTACTTAAATGAGGCTTAAGTTCAAGTCTGTGTTCCTCAAGTCTAGAGGATGTAGATGAATTAAGATTAAAAATCAGTGGCACAGAGAGCGTCAGCTACTAACCGCGACTGCACAGAGCGAATATGATGCTGATGATGAGATCGAATTCCGTTCCTGAAATTTATGCTCCGGAACTAATTTTTGAAACTTTTGGAAGAATCATGCTCAGTCGCCACATATGAAATATTTTGATACGTTCAGCTAGGACGAGACACGCGTTATGTTCACTTGAATCACATTGAAGAGTTACCCATGTGTCGTTAAGGTTTTTATGACGTAACGCATGAATGTTACCCTACCACACATTATAGCTTTTGATACTTTAAAGTATAAGATACTTCTCGTCTCATACTGGTATGCTGCAGAAATAGAAGAGAAACTTCTTTTATGAAAACTGTTGTGATGCACTAGTGAGTAGAACTAAAGTATTGACTAATGAATGCTGATTCTTTTCCTGTCCTATAAAATGTCAAAGCATCTGCGAGCAACGTGCGACAAGGTCTTATTAACGTAAGTGTTTTCGTAGGCAATAAGTGAGAAATCATCTTCATTCTACCGAGGTTGTCAGATCGAAACGCGTAATATTGATGGACATTTACTGTGTATTTGTTGCTCGTTCCCCTAAGTGTGTTCACTTCAAAGTCTCATCACTGGAATTGTGAACTTGATAATGCTTTAGTATTTTCATTTAGCGTCGTTACTTTTACCATAATCCTAGTACTGACTGGAAGGTTCTAATTAAATTGTGCCTTCATGCTTAGATCGTGCTGGATTTATAACGTTTATCAGTTAAAAGTCGGAATCTATAACTTTCATCTGGAAAAAGAGAAGAACAATTCTTCTGCCCTTTTGAATAATTGGTGGTGGGAAAAGTAAAATTCGTTCAACTACAACGTTAAAATGTAGCGATAGATGTGAATACGAGCGAGACAACCTACTATCGAGAGAAGGTTCGTTTTTAAATGTGGTAATAAATCCGAATGAGAAGGATTTTGACATGCGTTTTTTGAGCAGCATTATCCTTCGGATCATCAAGAATTATTTATAATATTTCGGAGCTCTCATGAACTCGCGCTACAGATAACCTGTACGTATCTGATATTCATTTGTTGTTTCGTATACATATGGCAGAGTGGAAGCACAATTATTCTAAATATTTTACTCAGCCAAACCGCGACAATAAAATGACGGAACGCTCTTCCTCCCGCCGTGCATCATTGAATTGTAGCGGCGAAATTGCTAAAAAATTTCAAGAACTGTAGAATTGGATAAAATTTATTATGCAGTGCAAGGAATAACAAACGGGGCTAATTTGAATAGACAACGCGTTTTCCGTTGTCTCGCCCAATCACAACGCGAGTAAACCATTACACGCCCAGAAGCCTATACTCGAGGAGTAAGCTTTGGGATTTACATCATCCTTCTTCGACAATTCAAGACCGATACGAATAAATCTAACCCTTGTTACCATCCAGGCTACCGTCTATTACACGAAAGAGAAAAGTCATTGCGGTGGAGATTCCTGAGGGCGATCATATACATTTCAGTCCTAATATTCGAAGGATATTCTATTATGACACTGTTCAACCACACATCAGCATACAAATTACCTGATATTTGTCATCATGGAGACTACATAATGATAGACATAGCAAAACAATAACAGCCGATGACGGAAAGGCCTACAATGGTCCAAAGTTTGGAGCTGGACGTCCATATTAACGTCAGAACCGTTACTGGATCTTTCCTTCATTCATCGACAATGTTTTTCTTGCTGGAGGTTCTAGCTGAGCTGTTTCTTAGGAGTCTCTGTGGAGTGCGATTACATACAGGCACGCAGAAAGCCAACAGCGTTTGTCCTTTTGACCTTGTTGGCCTGTAAGGTATTGCCTCTTTGCCGGCTTGAATTTTGGTTGTGGGGCCGGAACTGAAGCTAATCGCCTCTCCGATATGACTCCAACCATTTGGCAAACCTCAGACTCAATCATTAGGCCAGAGCTAGCTTTAATCACGGGTTTGACGATACCACACTTGCTCTATAAAACCCAGGTACCGGAGCAGAACTGCCGGAGCTCTAGTTCCGTCCACACCACACAAATAACACGAGCAGGCAGGCAGGCAACCGTCTGCCTCTGCAACCGTCGTATAGCGTTCGTGTGCAGGGGCGGCTGCGCCCGCAAGAAGGCAGTTGAAAACTCCGGCTCTCCGCCCGTCGGAAATGCCGATACTCCAACCGTCTTTCATCGTGACTAAGGGCCTTAGGCTTCTTTTTCCATTTTATTTTCCAACACCTGTTCGTTAAAACTGTGGTCCCACGCATTCGTATCTCATACTTATTTTTACTCAGTCATGGTTTAAATTATCGTTTCTAATTTTTATCGCCTCGTACTTATACAGTAGAGTCCTAGAAAATGAGCATACAAATAAGGGAAACTTGCGTCCAGGTTTGTGAAATTATTCTCATGGAATCATCGTGTCAGCGGAGTCTATGACTTCGGTCTCTCGAAACAGGTGATAAACTTGTCTGATGAAAATTATAGTCAGCCTCGAGTTCCTAAGCGCTATGTCAGAAAATACTAATTTTGCAGTAATATTGTACAGTAGGTATTTAATCACACTCTGAAGTCCTGGCTCAGCGTTCGCAGAAGGGAGGTTAGCAATCAATTCAGTGAAAGTAAAACACTATGTCTTCCTCGACGTCGTTGCTCGTACCTTCAAAATACGAGTGATATCCAGGATTATGGTTCAGATTTCGAGAATTCATATCTCTGAAGTCAAATTTTCCTTGAACATTACAGAACTCCTGCTATACTCCTCTACTCCTCTAGATGGATAAATTTTTATTACATACCATTGTGTGTTATTTTGAGAGTTGACTTAAAAGCGATTATGATACTTGAAATGTCGCTAGATCGCGTGAACTCCTTTCGATTTATTTGGAATACTTTTTGAATCTATATATCTCTCGACACATCTAGATGTGTAGTTTTATATATTTTATATATTCTTCTTCTCTTTGAATGAGAAATATATTCCATACAGAAAAGAAGTACTCCGCACATTTTAAGTATTCGTCTGATTGTCCTCACCAACTTTGTACTAAGGATAGAATGGAACAGAAAATAGCAAAAATCTTCTCCAACCAACAGGAACGACCTCTACGCTAGTCAGCCACTATACCAAAAAATTCCAAATGCTGTACTTGTTTTGAAAAAATTGTTTCGATAATTGATCTAAACGCACTATGAAATCAATATATTACATTTATGACTTTAAAGTAAACGAAAAAATCAAACAAGAGCGGACTTTCATGATTTCATCGTGTTAAATGACAAACCCTAAAACGTCAAAATGAAATAATTCTAACAAGCGTAGATTTGAAATTTCCACGTAAGTTCGCAACGGTACGGTTAATTTTTGTGCGCTCAGTTTGACACTCTTTAATTTGAACAGATATTTTGATACAAATTACCTGATTTTACCATAATCATGGTAAAATCCATTACGTTGGAAATCTACAAATGTTGGGCACAAAGAGCGGAAGAAAAATTGGTTTTGACTGTAATTGCTGATGTTTCTCCAAGGGATAAAGAAACCTAACTGTAGTAATATATATAAAAGTTCGCTGTTGTAAATGCCATTATTCATTATGAAGGTCATTAAAAATATTTCTTTGTCATAAATTCATCTGAAATTTGTTAAAAGCTTTGTAACCACTCTATGTGTAAGTTGTAGTACTGTGAATCTATTAATGATCATTTACACAAATAAATGTATGTTAGTCACGTTCCAATTTTCGGAACGTGGTTATGAAGTTCAATAAGCGTACATGTACATGTAAGAATATTGTTAATTTCTGGTAGAGCCTTATTTTTACTGTGACAATTAGCAAAAATGAATACCTGCTATTTACATCATCATGACTTTTTTGAATAAAGTGCACTCGTTAAACAGCTGCAAAAGTGCGTGGAATATACATAATGACATTGAGCGAATCATGCGTTTGTTGCAAGTTAGGATCACACTCTCTCGCTGCTCAGATTGTTTGTTGCAAGTTAGGATCACACTCTCTCGCTGCTCAGATTGTTTATTTCAAGTTACGATTACGCTTTCTAAAGCTCCAGATCGTTTATTTCAAGTTACGACCACGCTTTCTAGAGCATCAGATCGTTTGTTTCAAGTTACGATCACGCTTTTTAACGTCTCAGATCGTTTATTTCAAATTACGATCACGCTTTCTAGAGTCTTGCATCGTTTGTTTCAAGTTACGACCACCCTTTCTAAAGTCCCACATCGTTTGTTTCAAATTACAACCACGCTTTCTAGCTACTCGGATTACTTGTATCAAGTTAAGACTACGCTTTCCAGCTGTCCACGTTTCAAGCTAGATGACGTATAGCAGTAGAAAATTGAAATTGTACTGCTTTATTGAAATATTTAATTACTGAAACAAATCTGCAAGTCCGCAACTATCAGCGACTGGTAATATTGAGGACTGTTATACGATCCAAAGAATATTTCTGTAGCAAAAACGGCGTTGCTCTGCGAAGTACCTTGAGCGCGATTTGAAAACCCATCACGGTCCACAGCGTATCAACATGCACAGTGATTAGGGCCGTTGCACAAGCCATGGAGCTCCATAGGCAGCCTTTACAGGCCCTAGAGCTACACTAAAACTAGAAAGATATTATTTTGCTTACTCTTTACGTTACTCCGCGCATGAAAATTTCATTACTGAAGCTTCCGCTTCTGGCATCTCCTTCCGCCGTGACTATGTCTATTATATTTTTCGTACAGAAACTTCATTTGTGTTTTTTTTGACTCCATGAGGGTTTTTATTTTAGGATATGGAGCGGGCTGTGGTATGTGCTACGTACAGATGAACCCAAATCTGCAGTTCTTACATAAAAGTGGTTCTAACTGCGCGTTTTTCTAGCCCTGTAATAACATCACAAGTATTAAGACCTAGCTGCAGTCTTTCGCAAGTCAATTGTTCGCAATAAGGGAATCCCTTCTAACATTTTTGAATTTTTTCGTGTCCTACGCAGCTGTATAACTCAGGCGCTGGTCTATCCATCATGTTGCGAGTAATGATTACAAGGATGCGATTGGACCAGTACTTACCGTGAAGGTAGAGAGCAGGAAGTTCATTCCTCTAACTTTGGACCAGCTTCGCCGAGGGTGCTGCATTTTGCCCTGCATGGTCCCTAGGTTGCAGTGGATGCAGTTGCAGAAATGCTTTTGTGAGTTTTCTTTGAGAAAATAGGATTACGTTGCTATAGGAATTAATAAATTTGAAAAGGCGTCTGCCGGCTTCGTTGTACATATTTCATAAACAAACGTTAAGAGAAAGATTATTTTTCAGTTCAAATGCAAGACGCTCATACTCGCTCCGTGTATCCGTGTCAACGTTCTCAATTCTGTGTAGCCACAATATCGAATTAATTTTGGGTTCTTGAAAGTCGAAAAAATCGTTTCTCATTTGAAAAGCCTGTTATAATGTGATCCGGGTCACAGAAACACCAGTTTGTCACTGGAAAATGTTCGCGCTTGTTTCTCGGTATTTATTCTGCCTCAAAATACAGGATGAGCAAGCGAGGTGTAGACACTTTTTGTCATATCATTACACATCTTAAATAGGAATATTTTGAGAAATATTAACGAAATTTCACCTTAATATTACGCATAATAAATGCATGTTTTTTTGAGTTTCATTTTCTATATTTGGCAATTATGATTAAAATTAGCGAAGCTATTAGTGAACTGTGTAAGACAGGAAAAAACTGGGGAAATTATTACACTTCTTAATCCTAGTCTGAGCAGGTGAAGCGTTTATAAGGTCTTGACACGCCTTAAAGAGATAGGGATTACATTCACCGAGATGAAGTACTCCAAATCGATCACTTAGAACACCCCAAGTGATTAAAAACACGAGATAAGAAATCCGAATGGACAAAAGGTAAAGCATTAGGAAACCCACTTCAGTAGATATTGTTAGCTATGGTAATATGCTAATTATACTGAAGAAGGATTTAAATCTATCACCCTACAAGAAAAGTAAAACTCGACTACTGTCGAAAAAGGTTGGGTCGAGCAAAGCTTCATATTATAAATCTGAGTGATAACACTCGGCCTTCAGTGGTGTGGACATGAAAAGTTATTCACTGTGCAATCAATCCACGACCATCAAAATGACCGTATGTACTCAAAAACTAAGCAAAAAATCCTTGTGAAAATGCGTGTCCTCTTAGCGCCAAAAAGCGACCTGTGTTGGGGTTTGGGGTAGTGTAACCTCGACAGGGCAAAAAACTCCGCTCATATTCATCGAACAAGGAGTAGAGGTGAATTAGCACACATATCTGAACTTATTTATTTAAGAACAATTTCATTCCTTGGATCCCTATTACATTTGGTAAATCTGGAATCACTCTTCACCAAGATGGAGCCACCTTCTTTACAACCAACCGTGTTTAAAATTAGTGTAGAGACACTATGATTGGTTTCTGGTCCAAGGAGTTGTAGCCTCCTTCTTCACCATATTTAAACCCAATGGATTGTAGTGTGTGGAACATACTTGAGAGTCAAGGCCATCCATTGCCTTTAAAATTCTTCAAGCTAAACTCGTGCAATGCTGGAAAGATATCTCACCAGAAATTATCAGCGCAACATGTAGTCAGCTTACCGATAGGTTGAAATGTGTAGTGAAGGCTCTAGGTGAATATATTGATCATGGAGAGGAAAATGTAAACTGCAATACATTGTTATTATATTGAGTAACAAAGTTATTATTAACTTAGCGGTACCAAGATTTATTTACATAAATTTTTGTTTACACTTCGTTTGATCACCCTGCGTATTTGCGCCACGTACTTATACAGTTCAGTCTTGAGAACTTGAGCATCTCTCGTGGCACTTGAGAGCAGTAACTCCACACCATGCCTCCCCGTCATTCAGTCTTAGCAGAACGGCCTAAAGTGCAAAATCTAAGATAATTCCACAGCTCTGGACTTTGACCTTCTCGTCTCTCCATGATACTTCAGTAATAAATACAATTTGGAAGTCCCTCTGAAAGTACAATATTCTCTAAACAAAATTTGCTTGCATATCAAGTTATTGCTATAAATTTGTAATTCAAGTAAGCTCCTATAGTAAAAAATATTTTTTAACGTTTCACACTTTAAAACTTGAATTATTGTTTCGTAAGATGAAGATTGGTTTCACGAAATAACGATGGACTGACCTGGGCCACACTTCGTTCACCCGCACTGCAAAAGAGGAAATTCAGAGGCATATATAACATAGGACATGCAGAAGTTTTATATACATATCCCTTGAAATATTTGTTCATTCAAAGGTGATCTCATAACATATCTCCTCAATATTGTACTAACTCATGTTTATTTTCATTTCTTAAACCGTTTCAAATCAACATTAACCAAACTTATATCACACTTATCCACAAAACCTCTTTCAGCATTGTTCAAGTGAAGAAGTAGACACCAATAGTGCGCATATCACCATACCAACGTATATCTAGAAATTTTTCGTTACACGTTTCGAAACATGGATCGTCGAGGTCCCTAACCCAGTAGAGTCTGCTGACAGATATTGATGACAATAGCTATAAACTTTTAAGTTCAAATACGGCGAGCTTTGTCGAAGACATACAAAAGTGCTTTGCTTAAAAGGAGCGGTCAATGACGCATCCCTGAGGGATCTCCTTTTAGAAGTCTGCGAGTCTTTGCTGACCATTTACGGACACAACAAACCGAGTTGGAGCGTGCATCCGCCTCGTCCTTAAGTTCGTGCGCGTGAGCATCTCTAAAAAATACCAGAAATGACGTAAAAGAACCTGCGTGGATTGAAGCAGATTTATTAAATCAAAGAAGGTATCAACTACCCGCTCATGTGAGCCAAAGGATCATCCACTCGTACTCTTAGACACAGTAAGATGCGTAACCTTCTCAATATTTTGAACTAAAACTTTTTGTAGTATAATTCAGTTCTCTGAATTTCTCTCGTTCAATGCAACTTTCGGAAAAGGGAAAGCATGTTTATCCATTACGTTGGAAATCTACAGACGTTGGGCACAAAGAGCGGAAGAAAAATTGGTTTTGACTGTAATTGCTGATGTTTCTCCAAGGGATAAAGAAACCTAACTGTAGTAAAATATATTTTTTCAGACAACGACGTTACAGAGTATTTAAAGAATCGTTGTGCACTTATTAATACGTTTTAGCAGTTATGTTTCTTTGTAGAGCTCAGGTTGAAAATATGAATGACAATTATACAACATTCTGTAACTGACCCATATTAACATTGATACTGATCCTTATATATTCGTGTTTTCAAAGGTCGTTATTAGTTGTTCGTTTGAAAAAAATCGGAATGAATGCTGTTAACGCTGCTCTCCAGTCATCCATCTTGAGTAGCCAACAAAATTGACTTTCCGAGCACCCTGTGCCTAGTGCCTGTGTACCGAAGTTGCCGAAATTGATTAAGTCCTCGAGTAAGTCTAAGTGAAATTTAGTTTAAATTAGCAAAAATGTTGTGTACATATTACTTTCTTCGCAACAAAAAATATATATATATTGACTTCGAGACCAGTACAGGAAACTTCAAGTTGTGCATTTCCGCTAAATATTGATAAAGGCTTCGCTGGATAACCGCGTAGAATAGGCGAAGATATGGCGGCAAGAAGCTCGTGAGCTCCCTGAAGAAGAGCGTGTTGAGCAATCAAAGGCATCAGAGCTTTTTGATAAGATGTCCAGAAGAGAGCCACTTCGCCTGTCTACCTACAAATACCGTCAGCCCTCACAGAGACTGATAGATCGGCGCCAGCAAACAGATTAGATTATATTAATAGTTAATTTAAAGCTCCCTATCCGCATAAAATGTGATCCAAAAAGAACGAAGAAAAAGGGTCGTACAGTATGGCCTGTAAAAGCCGTGGAATCTATCCACGGGTGTGTTCCAACATTATCCCCTGCACATAGAAGCATCAAGTTAAGAATGAAGAGGAAGAAAAGGTAAAAGGCATGAAAATGGAAAGAAGCAAAGTAGGCATTGGAAAATGGAAATACTGAAGGCCTAGCTACAGCTGATGTAATCTAACGGTGTCAACCTGTGGGTGCCACTCATACAGCACAGAACTGACAAACCTAACCCTATTGCCTATGGCCTATCATACGTCACCCCAAAGGGTTCCAGCGAAAAACTGCTCTATCATTTTATTTGCTTCTTATGAAACAAATATATTTGTTACTATTTGATGCTCGGTCTAGTTGATACCACTTTATGTGGAAGACGAGTGCGTTACCGAAATCTGCATGAGCGAGTCGAACAGCAGCAAATGCCATTGCACTTGTATGCAGAACGTGTGTTTCCACGCAGGATCCTCTGCGTATGGAAATAGCAAGTTAAGAAGAATGAGGAAGAAAAGACAAACCATCATCAACGAAGATAGCATGAAAATAGAAAGATGCAAACTGGGCACGAAACATAAAACTCCCGAAGGCTCCGCTAGAGCTGAGGTAACCACAGTGTCGCCTCCTCCAGAGGACACCGTGCGCCATAGCTTAAGATAGACGCTGCTAACTAACCGTACCCTATTGCCTAGTCTATGGCCCTGAGGGGTAGACCATCATCAACGCGCTCGCTGCCACACTCAGGTGTTATTTTGCACTTGTAGCTTAACTGTTTTTTACTTACGAGTATGTTTAACTAACATTATGAGCTCTTGCTTCTGACAAACGCTTGTGTTTTCGTTGATTATGTATAGGCTACATGTTCTTTTCCTTTGGAAACCCATAGCGGTAAAAACCGCAATTTAAATACTTTTCTCAAAAACAATTATGACGGCATGCGAAACATGCCAGAACCACGTAACTACCTTTCATTGTGGCATCGAATGCTTTGTGACGCAGGTACTTCTTTTTGTAGGTTTAAAAAAAAATTTATTGAAACATTTTCTCCTAAGTTATAAGCGCTTCTATATCCCTCTTAGACTCCAAAACTCATTGAAGCCAATTGCGTCACATTTTTTTTATTGCGCCACAACCTAAATGCATCACTTTAATTTCTAATTTTTAGGTTACTGCCATTTTTTCAAAATATTCAGACTACCAAGATACAACAAATTCTGATATAAATTTTTTTTAATTTAATATTATACGATATACATATGCTTACCTGGGCACGTATCAGTTTTTTAATCGCGTGATGTAAAAAAACGTCTCGTAACTAATTATCCACTACGATCACTTCTGTAACCTCCTTGAAGGTTACAGTGACTTCCTTGTTCAGTATTGGCATTGTAATCATCCCTGCTCAGAATAGATTTCTTTAGCTCGAGGTCTTCGATGTTAGGACCGCGCGTGATAAACCCGAGTTTTGCGGTTATTTGGTGATCTTGTATCCTTCACGAACTGAAATTTCTCGCCGCAGTATCTAACCCCCTCATTTGTTGGGTGTTTGAGGATTTGAATTAATACAAACACGAAATGAATAGGTGTACTGGAACAGGTGCTTTACTCCTCACATTCGTTACTGGTGTTGATAGGTGAATTTAGGCCTGTCCAAGGAATGTTGAAGTAACGTAAAAATTAAATTTACGTGAGCTTTAAAAGTGACACAGGGCCCAAAGGGCTCGGCTAACTTGAAGCCACTTCAGGTCCCTGTCTTCAGAACCAGCTTTTCTTCTACTAGGTAGATCCTTCGGATTTGTTCGTGGTTAACTGGTTGTACGTGATGCGGTGCACGTACTGCATGTAACACAAGTGATCACAACTGGTGTGCTTCTGCATTTTCAAAATTAAAAATAATGCAGAATTTTTTATGGCAGAACGCTTTCAGTGCTTAACACATCAATTCTTGCTTAAGGATCATAAATGCACCTAAAAAAACAGTGAGCAAACTAAGGCCTTAGTTGTATGTACTTGACGAAGAAAATAATACGCACTTAGGATATAATTAAAGTTGTATTCATAATTTAATAAAGAAAGAACGGAAAAATGAGTAGCTTACTGCTGTTGGCAGCCTGTATGTGCTCACTACGGTATGTTTAAGACCCATCCACACTATCAATCTTTAGAACAAATTTCGTGTTTTTCAACTCTCCGCGAACAAGAACACACCTCGCGCGCTGGCAGATTTCGGTGTGTTTGTGCTTTCCAACGAGTGGAAAACTCCAAACACAAACTTTCATAGAAACAGCGAACAGTCGCTTGTTTATGTATTTATTGTGCAAATGAATGGTCAATTTTATTGGAAACGATTATTTTGGTAATTTATTTATTTCATAATAGCTTAATGTTGTCCTATCAGCCTATTTAATTTAAGGATTAGTTAATTTAGCATAAATAGTAGCTGGCAACGTGTCGGCAGGACATTGCTAGAAGTTTAACGGCTTCAGAATTTTCAAACATGAGTAAAAACATCATTACTTATATAAAAATAACACATGCATGACTAACAACTGCCAAGAAATAAAATTAAACCACTACTATACATGAACTCTACACACGTATTCAAGAAGCAGTGTAGTTTGTTTACATTCTGCACTCGTACAACTTCATGCGGCCGAATGCACAGTCTGGACACGATTCACAAGAGTTTGTGTTTTGTTTGCATTTGGTGTGTTCGTGATTGATGGAGAGTTTGATAGTGTAGACGAGGCTTTACAGTGTGCGAACGCTAGAGAGACGTCCGTCATACTCTGTGTGATGCCTTACTATCGAAACGACGGGCCAGGTGGTCTACGGTCGGGAAACATTGTCGACGAAGGAAACGTTCAACCATTGACCTACAGCAAACTGTACTTCTTATGTTTCTTTTTGGCTCAATTAGAAAGACTGAATAACTACTGGTGTCAAGCATGGTACAGTGAAGTATTTATTTAATTAAATCAACCAATGGTAACTTCTGTTTTTGGTCGGAAACAGTTGGTGCAGTCAGAAAAACAATCCGGGTTTTAGCGTTTCTATGACAACTCGTTTTGCGTGTGTAATAAAAGTTAGTCTGGAGTGTGTAGAAGCTGAAGAAATCAGTTTTCGTTCCAAATTCATTGGTAATTAAAGCACGATTGTTTCTACCGAAGGAAATTTAAGGATTTTTAAAGACTTACCATGGAGACAATAAGTTAATAAAGAGGAAATTGCAAGAGAGGAAAACAAAGACGTAAAAGGCCCAAATTAACGAAACCAAAATGAACGGCAGTCTTAAAAGAACTAGCGAAGAGATCCAAATATCATCTGCCAGAACGTGGTGCTATCAAACTTCTTTCAACAACATTCGGTATAGTCAGAAACACTGCAGGTAGAATTTGGTCAAGAGCCTTAGAAAGTCCGTCCTAAATTCGGTGCCAGTGGATGTTTCCACTCGGAAACATAGGTCGAAAGAAGACAGACTGCTGTTTAAAGTCTGAAGCATTGACCACAAGTTATATGCACCAACTATTTCCGACTTCGATAAGAAGGGCATTTTCTCTTCCTGGACCTGCAAATTTTAATGTGAACTTCTACCTTTTCTTGAGCAACTTATCTGCCCACGTCGTAAATCGGTGTTATTTTAGCGATTAGATAAAAGCTCTGAAGTGTAGTCAAAATGTCGAAATGCATACGAATCTTGCTTAGAATTTTATGAGTATTTATTCTCCTCCCTCCATAAATGGACCGATTGTTGAATAATTTTAGTTGACTTTACCAATTTTATATACTAGTATTCGAGTTGTATGCATACGGAAGAAGATATAAAACTTAATTTTTGTTGTAATCTTTACATTCTCAAGCAATTTAGTCATGTTATTAGAAACAAACGAGTTTTCATGAAAAACGCATTATGGAATGAGAGGTCCCAAAATTAAGGCCTTATAATACTCAAATTTGGCTAATTAGCGAACCTGTGAAACGACACAACCAGGGTCATTTACCCCGTCTTCAGATTTACTGAAACTTGTCCCCCGAGTAGATGATCTAATTAAAGAACGCATGCACAGTAGCGCGATGGCATGTTGCATGGAAGAAAACACAGCTAATTATGGAAGTTCCTCAGGGAGACATGCTGACCAATTTTTTATGAGCACATAATAGTAGGAACATTATGCTTTGAGCTGATGATTACATCACATTATTTTGCAGTTTTGTAGAAATTAGAAGCGTAGGTAGCCTGATTTACTGCAAGTCATCCGGCTAACTTGATGTTGTGGGAACAGGTATAATATTATGTATCCTTCCTCGTTTTTCCCTTCGAAAGACTAACAGCCAAACTATACATCAGGGTGGTGCAATTTTTTTTACATATTTGTAAGCTCAATTTGAGAATGAAGAACTGATTATATTTAAAGAATTTATTCATAACAATAACATCCTTGGGCTTGTGCGACCTGATTCCATCTGCCAATTAGTTTAAATATGCCTCGTTCGTAAAATTGATTCTCAAAGGTTTTGATGGGAAATATGAATAACTCATTTTTAATCTCTTCCGGTGACGTCAACCTAAGGCCATTTAAATAATTTTGTAATCCTCGAAATAATTGATAATCAGAAGAGGCGAGGTCGAGAGAATATGATGGATGGAGCAAAACCTCCAATTACGGTTGTGTGGGTTACATGAAACTGGTTAGCCAGTTCACTCGAAGTTACTGTCAAATTTTCATCAAGAGCGGCTTCCAAAAAAACTTCAAATCAAGCTTCAACGACCACCTCTAACCTCGTCTTTCAAATTGAAATTCAATTTACGAAAACGAGAAAACCACCATCTGCAAGTCCTCTCCTTTACAGCATCATAATCCATATATGCACGTTGAACATTTTGTGCTGCATTGAGCTGTAAAGGGGTCCTCCGCGTTGCATCATCACTGGAACCTCTATAAAACTCGTAAAGCATGTCTGATGTGTTCTTTAGTTGGGTTGAACATGTATGCAGATAATGGAGAAAAATACGATTGATTCCTTAATAGTCTGAAAGAGGTGTAAATTACTCATAATATTTTGAGTCAGCAATAGACATATACATAATATCAATATGGATAATTTGAATTCACTTCTTCCAAATCGGCAGCAACTTTTGCACCAACCTGATATCAAGTGCCACTTTATAGGGGCTGAGTATTCATCTGAAACTTGGTTATTTTCTAAAATTCTGGAGGTCTAGCATTAGTTGCTCTACAAGGCACGAAGGTCAACACATGACTAATTTGTCTTACTACCATAAAGTCCAAGAGGAAGCAATAATACCCTCACACTCCAAACCATCGAGAAAGTCGAGTTGTAGTCTCAACTTTTTCAAGAGACCCAATTACGGAGACGTCTTTAGTTTTACGTTCCAGTCGAAAATTTATCATTTGCGAATAACTTTTCAACAGGTAAATTTTCTTCGAACGTTATCAACTAAAAGGCCTGGATAGGAAAAGAACAACCCGTGCCCTGGATTTATGTAGCTGTTCCGCTCTCACGCAGCCGGAGTTCTCAAACGACCTTAGAGTACACTCCTACGTGTTCTCCACCGATTTCAATGTTAGGATTATTTTCTGAATAGATTGACTTGCTGCTCTCACCCAAAGATTCTCTCACTTGCGAGTGCTTGTCAATGCTAACTTACGCACAGCTCTCCATTTCTGCTGCCTCTGCCAAATAAGAAATTTATCCTTCGCGCTTTCCACTGTGAAGTACCAACAAACCCATACCTACAACATTTTCATATTTGTAGGCGTAGACTACTCCTACTTTGTTAAGCCGTACTAATGAGTTTACTTTTCTCTGCTCTCAGCTTTAATACAATAAATTATGTTGTCTACTAATCATTTGCTTATAAAGAACACATGGGACAGCGAGAAAGGAATATGGACACAGATTTTTAGTCATAAGTCACATTGAAATACGAAAAACGAATTCTCGTTTGTCTCTTCAGTAGGGTACAAACATCTTCTCTAAAACGAAATTGTCTGTGCTTGGTTTAAAACAAATCTTTCTTTGCTTTATCTCCATACGTACACAAGACCTCAGGAACCGCACCTTCGCAAAACGCAGCTGATCTGGGGGCCGTTGTAGAGCCGTCAAACCTGTAATCGAAACTTGATGACAATGGAGTGAACTCGGGATCGGAGATTAACATTCTACACCATGCAGAAAACCTGTTTTACTTATGCAGCTAGCGAATACGGGACATATCAAAAGCATCCCACAAATTTTGGTGCATCGCCGTGAATGTAAGAGCGAGCCGGTTACCGTTTCAAGATATATAGTAGAGCTTCGTAGGATGCTGGTAGAAAGCTCGTTTCGATGCTTTTCAGATGAAAGAAAACTCTCCGTAGTGAACCGTTTTTGATCCCCGTTTTCCTGTAGTTGGGTAACAGCACAAAGAATGATTTTCCGACGCTTGACAGACGAAAGCGGCAGCAAATAATCCTCGTATTAAGTGTACTCCAGCAGATGCCGGGATCGTTTCACCGAGCACCTGATGAAGTACAATGAGTACGGGACTGAAGGTTGAGCTGAGCAGTTTTCTTGTGTAGAATAACGTCATGACGGTAACTTCATTTCTGTTGATGGGCTCACATAAGTTAACATATTACTTGTCTGTTCTTATAGCCATATAAACATCCTGCAATGCAAATATGTAAACAATACGATCATTAAAAATTAACCATGCTTATAACGTTTTCCATACGCTGAAGAATTTTTATTTCATGCGACATTCTATCAAGGAAGAAATGGCGTGCTGGAGTGGATACGAAGGCGTGCTGTAAAAAATTAGAGTACACTGATAACACAGATATACTGCACTTGTAGAAAGAAAGCAGGAGGCAGACCTAAAACAGATGCCTGCCTTTATTCTGTTGTAGAAAGAACCGATACCGATTAACACGGTCTAAAACAGTGAAATTATTATTAGTTAATTAGTTTAACGCTCCCTATCCACATCAAAGGCAATAACAAGAAAGTGAAAAGACAGGACTATTTAGCATGGACTGTGGGGAACGTGGAATCTACGCCCAGGTGTTTCTACACAGAATTCCCTGTACATAGAAATAGCATGTTAGGAAGCAAGAGGAAGAAAAGATAAAAAATAAACAGCAAAGAAGGCACGAAAAGTTGAAGTGCCGAAGCACAAAGCTGAGGTAACCTAACCGTACTCCCCTAGGGACGCCAGTCCAAATAGCACACGATAAACCGAACTTAGCGCTATCATATGCTCCTGAGGGAAAACAGAAATGAGGAATAGGTGCTCAAGGCCAAATCCAGCAAGCTATAAGTAGTGATCCACTATCGATAGACACCGCAAGAGTTTTCCACTTTCAAGAAATGTTACAGCTATTATGCACATTCCTACCCAACTCCCACGCTTTGCGCGAACAAGCACACACGGTTCAACTAAGCCTAATCCGTTCAAGTTGCTATTCAGGGTAAACCAAGAACTTCAGTCTCGTTAAATTCCAGGAAAAACTTTCATGGACGTCTGGAGTTCATTTCAACTAGAACATGCCAGTGAATCGCTTGGATAACCTCATTACGATTCCCTCGAATGTGTTTTGGAAGCACATTTGAGTACAGTGATGCGGGATAAATTCTTCATGGTTATGATTTCAGAATGGTGAAAACAAAAGGTAATAGCCGGAAAAATCAAATTTTGACCAATTAGGATTTTGAACAACTTTCGACTGCTGATCACATGCGATATGCTAGCGGTAGTAAATTGATCAAGAAAATGGGGTTCTTGAATCAAGCAACAGCTCAACAACTTTTGAATTCGACGTCACCCACGACTTCCTTCAATACTATTTGTACGTATTAACCCTAATGTTGACTAACGAAGTGCATCAATTTCTCAGCCGATATTCAATCATTTTCTTTAGCCTGTCCAATTACATTACCTACGTTTTTTCATCTCAAATGTCAGTATTGTTAGGAACCTCGTAGAAACTATATAGAACTTCGTAATCCTGAACATATTCTAGATCGTGTTCATTAACGAGGACGATGAAAACTAACACATAACCCGAAATATGCACGTGAGAGCTTGTTCACAAGATAGATCTTGCCAATTGTATTAACTAAGAATTTTCAATATAACTCATTACAAAAACGTGTTTTATCAAACCTGGTATTGTCCACACGTTGCCGCTATTCATAGAGTAATCTTTTGAGAATTAAGTTTAAACCAAATAAACTTTGAATTGCTGGCGTCTATATCATAGAACAAGTAAAGAGATGCGAACATTTACACCTTGTATTAAACCGCTGAACAATGTTCCGGCTCGGAATAGTGATCATCACTATCGTAATGAAAAAGAACCAATTAAGCCTTGATTTCTATGCCGTGTACACAGCTACACACACTACAGTAGTTATGTAAATATTCTAAACAATTCAGAAAAAATGAACGCACTAGCGTTATTCGCTCAACCAAAGCGCCAGGTGTTGTCACTTGGAGGACCAAATTGGGCGCCAGAATACACGGTGTTCCGCAACAAGCACCGCATTTCAATTGGGCTACACTCGAGGGCTTTTGAATTTGAAGGCACACCTATCTCACGTATCCCATTTCTTTCAACTCCGACTGATGTATTTTTTATTTTCACTGGCAATCGCGTGAGGCTCGTCATGGAGCAAGTCACAACCAAGTAACACGTTCTCATTGCAAAGAAATTCTATTCAAATTCACTGCTCTTCTTGGAGCACCCACTACTTATGCGGCATTTTTGAAGCCTAAGAATACCCAGATCAGCAAAGTTACACCTTTAACAAACTGAAATGCTTGATAATGAGATCGTTCGAATGGAACGATTCAACAATATCACGAAATCAAAACCGAAATACAGTTCAGTAGATACAAACCTGAACTGTTTTGGATCCAAATTGAATATTTATGGACAATTAGCGCTGTTGCCAACACTAATTGATGAAGAGAGACATACTGGATGTCCCACCCATTAATATTGATATCAATTTCCGCGTTCAGGTTTTCACTGTAGATGAGATGTTCAACAGGCACACAATGCGATTACAACAGCTAAAAATTCATTTAAC
This sequence comes from Orchestia grillus, assembly GCA_014899125.1. Taxonomy (NCBI): domain Eukaryota; kingdom Metazoa; phylum Arthropoda; class Malacostraca; order Amphipoda; family Talitridae; genus Orchestia; species Orchestia grillus. The sequence goes on along the minus strand of VOMN01015555.1, from coordinate 663 downwards.
AATACATAAGGGTGAAGCAGTGGAATTAACAGGGAAAAAGATTGCCGACACACGAAATGGAAAATTCTTCCACTCGTGGAATATGATATGCATTTTTTTTCTATCATAATTTTTCAATTGAATTACTTCAAGTGTACTCCACAAGGCGACGCTGCGACACGTTTTTCTCTTGCAACGTATAAATTTGTACGCCATCGCCACGAAAATGGAATTGCTTCTTAATTTAAAGTACCAATAAGTTGTTTCAAAGCTTCGCAGTACGAAAGAAGAATACCAGGTCAATAACGGAGAACCGACAGTACTCTACTCATCCAAACAACATAAAATCTTTCTCATCACAAAGAGAGATCACAGAACAATAGTCGTGCTAACGATGGACAGCCAAGTCTCCTATGCAGGAATACTCGTGTTGCATTTACGAAGTCTGAACCGTCATCTGATGAATCTTCTTAGGGTCACTGGGAACTGTAAAGAACCTATTTATAAATAATTCGATGGATTGTAGGATTATATGAAATCAAGGATATAATCACCACTGCATCAAACTCTTCATATTTTGTGCTGTTGTGTGCCTCCTAGTTTGATGGATATTTTGTTAGATTATTTAGTGAAGCACCCATTTTCTTTCGGCATAATCGTGCCTTTCATTGTATAATTTTTTGA
>VOMN01015545.1:0-10960 GCA_014899125.1 Orchestia grillus | reverse complement strand
CCGGGCACCAAAAGTCGAATTGACTCCAGCCCCGGGCACCAAAACTCGAGCTGACCCCAGCCAAAGGCACCAAAAGTCGAGCTGACTCCAGCCAAGGGCACCAAACTAGCCAACGCTCTGAGCCGACGCTGAGGCTGAGCGCTCAAGTGCCCCGCGTGAGCGGATCCTGTGCACCAAAATTGACCGGCATCGCATGGCCGGAAAAGAGTCGGTGTGGTGAGGTCGGTACGCGCCTCGGCTTTTGATGGGCCATAAAAAGGCATTGCGGGAGCACTTCCAGTCGCCCCGAATTGAGCAAAATGAGCTGGTGGTTCTTGTGCATGCGGTCGTTCCTAGGGTGCCGAATTGGCTTTATACTGGCGCTCTTTTTCTCAAATTTCCTATCGAAATTTGAAAGGCAGTGACCCAGTGATTCCATTAGCGATTACATCGGACTTTCGGTAAATAAACGAGGGAAATAAAATGACAAAATTAAAAAATCTGCATCACGTTGGAATATATCCTAGCGGAAATAATTCCGTCCGTTTTTGCTTATTTAATTAATTACTAACGACGTGACAAGGAAACCTTGAACGTAAGTAGTTCTGGGTTCCATCACAGGGCCGCACTGGTGTGCCGCTGTTTTCAGGCATGTCGTGTGCAATCTTCTTTTCCTAAGGGAAGCGCTTCCCTCGGGGAGTCGAACCTGAGACCTCCTGAATGGGAGGTAGGCCGCTAATGAGCACGGTACAGAAATAATGATAACCTGAGACTTGGACCTAACGTTCAGGAAGCAGGAATCCTGATGTGAAAATGCATTAATACAAACAGTATAGCTCATGCATATCCTGAAAATACTCGCCCGATTGTTGCAACCATACTTGTAGGCAGCGAATACAGTGTGCGTATTTAAGTATTCTTACGTACGTATTCGAATACAGTATGTACACATTCATACACTGTGTGCGTGTGAGGGATGATCTAATGAACAATTGTATTGGCCAGCAGGTTGAGAACCACAATTCTACAGCCCCCACTACAGCAGAAGTCCCCACTGCTCGTGCGCTGGGGGGTAATTCTCTAGCTCCATGACCGGATGGATTTTCTTTGACTTGCATGTTGACAAAAAATGCTAGCTCGGGTGGGAATCAACTTGGTTCTGGCCACATTGTGTAAGTGCAGGTCCATAACACCGTCGTGTGCAGGTCCATAACTCCGTCGTGTGCAGGTCCATAACACCGTCGTGTGCAGGTCCATAACACCGTCGTCTGCAGGTCCATAACACCGTCGTCTGCAGGTGCGTGTAAAAAAGTCTCTGCGTATCCAACGACTGCTAACCTCACCTCCGAATGGCATCGGAAATAGAATACTTTCCCACTAAATCTGATGTCGTCCCTCACACACATACACACTTCACTCACACACACAGCGTGCGTTGAGGCCGATGGCCACGCACGAATTTTCCGGACCGGCAACGATGATTCGTTCAGAAACCGCCGTTGGTATGTAAGCGTCATCTCTACAACGTTAAAATCGAATTCAAACCCAGAAACGGTCACATATGTTCACTCCTTTTTCTGTTGTAAGCTCGAATGAGTAGCTTTTTTCGGTCTCGAAAACTATCTAATTATCGATCGTCATTTGCAGTTATTATGTCACTCTTGGGTAGCATCATTTGAAAATTACGTTTTTCATTATAAATCTTGAATAATTGAAACTTAGCTGCTTCAAATGAGAGCATAGAATGCGTAAAGAACAGTTGCCGACAAATATACCCTATTTACCAAGCAATTACTCTTGAAACATTTACTGACTTTAGTAGGAGCTCGTAAACGAAATTTTTCGGGTGTGTAAAAAAAAATATCCCCTAATAAATGTGGTCTTAGAACCATGGCGATGTTCCAAGTTCTGTTCTTGTGAAGGTGTTAGTCTTTCCCAAACCTCTATGAGAACCTTTCTTGGTAAAGTAGGAAGAACATTTTCTCTATTTTCAGTAAAGACTTGCCCACACGAAAGCGAGGATAAATATTTAGAGGTGCGCAAGGATGTTGTCCGGCGTGGATGGTGGCGACCGCGACACCGGACTGGCAATCAGGGCACGATTAGGACAAGTCTACGGTACTGAGGGCGACACTTTCAGCCTCTCTCCTAGTCTTCGGAATTTCTTGTGCTGGGGTGCACGCGAGGGCCACCTTTTGTGGCCAAAGCTGAACCGCTGAAAATGAACATTCTTTGCCAACAAAAAAATCAGTGTATACTGAGCTTTATCAAATGGATCATGTCGAAAAAACGTCTAAATCTGAAGACATTAAAACTCTTTTTGGTGACTAGATGTTTTGCTCCGTGTTTTTTTTTTGTTCGATGTAAGGTGATGCAGGCCTTCCAGTGACGTGGAGCACCATGAAAGTGTCACAGAGATTTGCAAGCATTTTCGTAACGAATGCTATCCAGTTTTTCGGTAACAAAGTTGAAGCCTAGTAATTTCGACCTAGGAATGCGGGACATGTCAACACAACTAATTCGAATTGTTCTCTTTTCGAAAGAAGGAGGATTATTAGCCCTTAAAAAATTCATGCACGTCAAAAACAAGCTGTGAAGAATCACATACATTAATTGTAGGCCTTGATTTTATGTATATGATTTGCAGCTACTGAAGCGCTGCAATCTATATACCTCCAACCTCTGCTACTTTCATATTCGATTAGCGGTGATCACAGTAATAATTTCGTTGAATAGTGATTTTAAAAGCCGAATTTGGCATGAGAAGCTATCAATTTTCTATTTATTGCTAACGAATTAACTATTTAATGACAAATTATAATTAGTTATTACTCGACAACTTCAACCAGAAATGCAATGAAATATAGGTAGAACTTGACGTTTCTGAAATATTTCTCGAAAGGAATCATCAAAAATGGTTTTATGTTTCAACATTCAAATTTGAATGCTTTTACTGAAAGCCTTTTCCATTTTCAGATGTCTAAATTTTCAGGAAACAACCAAGGCGCATCTTCAAGAGCATATCACCAAATTGAAACTCGAGATGAAACTTCAATCATCTCAACAACGATGGAAAAGATCTGGTCTCCGTTTATCCGACGGTGTTTTACCCATCACACACAGAGTTCTGTAAGGTGAAAGTAATTACTTTCATACATGCACTGTATTGGTTTATAAAAAAACGCAGCCTACAAACAAGAATTATTCTCTCACAGTTTTTGTTTGTTTTACACCCGATGTAGTACATATTAACGCGCCTTCGAGAGAAAACATGCATACTCTGGAAACATTGTAGCCAAATAGGAAACAATTTCGACACTGAAGGGTTAATGAGCACTCTGTTGAGCCTGAAGTCGCGACTGGAGAGCGCTCAGAGGAGCCCTGGCCGAGCCCAATAAAACGAAGCAGCTTTCGTATTAAAGAAGCTTATAACATCGATAGCGCAGAGTAAAGGAGTACACGAGCCAGCGATGGTCTGGAATGAAATTTTTAACACGAGTATTATTTTATGAAGCTTAATGCGTTCCTTTATGTGGATGCCGTTTGTTTGTAGAGAATTTTCGATCGACTTCACGCTATACCTGCATGTTACTGCAAGGTATTTATGTTGAACTTCGATATGGACACTGCTGCTTGGACATAAATAGGTAGTAATTTAAAGGTCACATCCAGTGGCAAATTATAACAAATAAATATTGCGCAATTTTTTAGTAAATTACATTTAATCAGCTACAGGACTTTTACTTTGACGTCACCACAATACTAGACGATACCAAAAATAAGTTGGTGGCCAAAGAACAACCCGCAACAATTCAATTCTAAGGCCGTTTGAGTTGTGAATATGACAGGCTTGACATTTACCAGTTCGAGACTTGTCCTGTCGACATAACAGTGAACAGTTCGACGATCAGCTCACCATCAATAATTGAACATTATTTTAACCCGTAAATGGTTAGTCATCACACTTTTTCGCAATTGTAATGGGTTTGCTTTCACATCGGGCAATTCTTCCAGTACAGGTAATTTTAGGTAATTTTAGGATGTCAGATATCCGTATCAGATTGTCGCATTTTAGAAGCTTGAAAATTCGTAAGCCTGTCTCAATTACGAACAACTGTGAAGACAATGATGTCGATATTGCTTGTTCTTTTTCACTTTCTAATTTCCTATTTTCATTCATTTTTGTGTATTAAAGCCTTCAATTCGCAGTATTTGGCCTAATGTAAGGATTCAGCGACCTAAAAATACAAACGCATTCAATTGCAACGAACTTCAGAGCCCTCGTAGTGAATTCTGATGAAAGCTCGCATTAAATTAATTAACAGAATATGCGCAGTGACGCTTGATGATGGAATTGCAGTGGAAAAGAGAATTCTCACCTGATCCAATCAAGGATTGCGTTTTCGACAATCTATACTCCCAGTTTACGTTCTGAGAGAAGAGGAAGTAATAGACCAGTAAACTACAGGGTGTCGCCATAAAATGCCGCCATTGTTAAATCTTATGTTTGTTCTTTTTTGATTTTCGCATAATTTTCCATGATGTTCGTAGCTATCGACATTCACGAATTTATACATTTGCAACTTTGTTTGACGATATTTAACAGTACATTATTTAATAATGACTTTCTGCTGAATCATAGCGCGGCACCACCTCCTCCGCTGTACTTCCCTCTTCGACCGCTCGCTGTGCCCAGAAACTGACCAACACAGTTCTGGCCGCTTTTAATAAACAGAAGGAAAGGTAGCTGCTTCTCGTGTGCGTGCCGACGTCAATTAGTTCAAAGCCAAGGCTGTTTTATTTCGGCTAAAGTTACTCATTTACGTGCATTCCAAGAAGATAAGAAATTTTTTAAAAAGCCCTGAAGTTCAAACCTCAAGACGACGTAAATTTTACGATTAATACATGCTCATTTGAGCCCAAGTACAGGACTTCATAATCCCATCGGCTGAAGACGCGGAATATCTTTAGCCAACGTAAGTCACCCGTTAACTCGCTGTAATAAATCGACATTGGCCGGATTAAGATCCAGAACTGCCAACTTAACGTAGAATAAGTGACAGTTCAAGGCTTATGTACCGGTCTACGTATGTAATTTGGGGAGATTGCTTTGGTAGCCTTTAGTTGTTCGTGCGAGGTGTTCTGCTTTAGGACGTGCAATTATATTCACGCAGTTCTTTAGGTTCACTTTAGCAGAGAACAGGAGGTTCTCGACCAACGAAAACCTCAATCGTGCGAAACTGAAATAAATATTTAAAGCTCCGTCGAAGCCGCGAACAGCGTAAAGATTTTTTCAAAGTAGCGTTGATTTCACGGAAAGGTAGCAATAAAGTTTTAATCAGGCTATTAATTAATGATGGAAAGGAGCGATGATCCAAGCCCTTTAAGCGCTCCTCGACGGAACTTAATTTCAGGCGGAGAAGCAAAGACCATCAAAGCGCAGCCCTGCAAAATGGACCCATTAGTTTCCAACGAAATTTTTATTCAACCATTCTAAATGGAACGAGAACAGTTTCTGAAATGCATAATGAAAACCGACGATAAGTAAAATTTGCGTCGATTAATGTAAACGACTCAGGCATCGCAGGCAATTTTTTTTTCAAATTATGATATTGGGCTCTTATTTGAAGCCTAATTTGCTCTTTGACTTTCGAATAAACTTATCCTCTGAGGATACTTTCTCATGAATCAAGTATTTGTTGATCCGTTATTCTTTTTTAATTACAAATGTTAGTTTTAAGTATCATTAAGTTAAGTGAAATGCACGAATACTACCACTGCCGGGAATAACGGAGAATTTAAAAACACTAACATGGAAAATAATGATGTGCAAGCAAAATTTTTTTCAGGTGTCCTGAAAAAAATGGGTATCGGAGACGTATAATCGAATATAAAATTGATTAAATATAGAAGTTCGTGATCTTAAATTATTCAAAATGACCAACAGAATTATTTAACAGAAATGACCACGCCTGCTGACACGCTCGTGTTAAAACCTTCAGTCTTCATTTTCGGAGGCGTAGGTTTACCCGTAGGCAAGCTTCCATCAACTCGTCGTCAAATTAATTTAAAAGTGTATTCAACCTTTTATTGTTTTAGTTTCTTTTCATATTTTGAGAAAGAATAATTGTACATAAAACAAGAAAATTTAATGCTATCTCATATATATGGAGCAAGTTTTGATGTAGGATACAAAAAACAACCACTTGCAGCAAAACCCAGCTCGTATCAACTAAGAGAATTTTTTAGGTTCAAAACCCGTATCTTCCCGTCAAGAACCGTGACAATAAATGCATGTAACACCCCAAAAATTTTGACGTAACTCGATAATCTTCAAGTTCTTGTGAAGAATTCTAGCTCATCCACATTCGTCTCTGAATAATTAGAGCTAATCCCTTGTAAAGCTTCGCATCTTGAAGATTGCGAAAACCTTTTCGTGCTACCAAGTAATACAAAAAGATTTTCTGATTCTCGAACACTGAACGTCACAAATTCTTCCGAGTTACTTTATGTTTGTCCCGAGCTGTCGAGGAATTAAACGCGCCTCGTCATCAGGCGAATAAAATTCACAAACGCAGAACCTATCAAGACGATATCGGTATCCTGTTTACCATCTGAACGCTCGAGAATTGGACCCTCGGTCGTGCAGAGCAGTGACCGCGAGAAATGCTCCTGGCTTAAGATTAATGGCCGTTGTTGATCTTTTTCAGACTTACCACTTTTCAAAGAAGTCCTCACAATACATTAGCCTCTGGAAAAGAAATTAGCTTATTGTTTAAGCTTCGTACAACGCGCGAGACTGATTGACTAAAAATGTTGTGCTATAAAAGGTTACTGACCCTGTGTAGCCCTCAAATGCATGTGTTCTGTAGAGCGTTCTCTCGGTACTTAGAGGACAACTTCTGTGGGAACTCCTACGCTAGTTTATCTAAAGAGCTATTTTCGTTTCTTACGCGAAAAATTCATTTTAGCTCTTAGCTCTTAATCAAATTCAAAAACGTTTCACAAAACGTTCTCTTGCATTTTTTTAGAAAGTTAAACGACAGCTGTTCACTTTGAAAATTTGCAAGCGAAACCCAAAACTCAAGGCAGTACAAACAGTTCGACTAAGCCTAGCGAGGCCTGTAAATGAGCACCGAATTTCCAAGCGCGGACAGAAACTTCTGGTCTCTCCCGGGATTTTTTGTCCGGATTTTTGCGTGTTTGTGGAATGGCTGGCGGTAATGCGAAGCCATTAAGGCTGAGAACGTGTTGTTGCTTCTTATTAGTCGCCCAATGAAGTGCTAGCCAGGTCTGCCACCCGCCGCTCTACTTGCCGGCATCCTGGCACACAACGTCACAAATGAGTTCACTTTTTCAGTCGCGAGACCGCAGCGATAGCGTCGGGATCCCTTCCCTGTTGTACGCGGTGGCCCAAAAGTAAGGTACCCTTACTGATATCGGTAGCACTGATACGTCAACAAATGTTTAGGACACAATTTCATGAGAGGGTAGCTCACTTTTGGGCCACCCTGTGCACGCAACGGAGTCGACTAGCCGGGGGAGTGGTCCTGACTCTACGTTCCTTTGACGATCATTTTTGCGGCCAGTGAAGATGCCCTTCATGTTCAACCCATCACTGCCCAGTTTGTTTTCTACTAGGGACCCAGAAGTGAATGACCCTTTTAATTGGGATACCCTATTTTAATAGGATATTATGCAACTTGGTATCCTATTTATTCATCAACGCAAGGACCTGCTACTTCTGGGCCACCCTGTAGCTGGCTAACATTATTGTATAACAAATGTTTTCTCTGGAAAGTACATTGAGAGTGAGATGAAAATCTTAACATGAAAATTCTTATAGGCAGGCAGCCTTCCCATTTAAATAAAAACACTGCATGTGCATAAATATAAAATTACATTGAGCACCGAAGAGGGTAGTTTTCAATTAATTTTTCCTAGTTATATTATGTTTGTCCCAAACTTTCGAAGAGTTGAGCCCGCCTCGCCAGGACGAAATCGGTATCCTGTTTACAAAACTCACAATGAATGATAAATTGCTGGAATTCTATCTGTCATTCGTTCCAATTGCAAAGAAGGCGTTGTTTGTAAAATAAGGCAGCGAAAGCGAACTCTTAAGTCCTTCCCGTTCAAAAGCGGCAGTGTTCCATTGCGGGACCTACACAGTTGTACAATGTGGCACTCTTACGAAAGCTGGAGGAGCTGAGCTACTCTCACGAATATCTTGAATATCTTGAATATCTTGAAAATGTTTGGGCCTCTACGCCCTGGCCACACTGGAGTGCCGCCGGTTTGTGCGCATGGTGTCCCTTTACATATCCGCGAGCTGTTGAATGATACAGTTTCCCTCTGCCGTCTGATGGTAGTGAGGCAAGGGAAGCCTATCAGGGATGGTTTGTAGAAAGTTATCCAGCTTCTTTTTGAAGACGTCCAGGGAACCATCGCACTCTCTCAGATCTCTGGGCAGAGAGTTGAAGAGTCTGGGATGACGAGCCAACACATCAGTTATCAAGTTAGTGTTATACATGTATTTTACACATTAGTCTTGGGAACACTTGCCAATCACACTTCGAATCAAATAAACTTTTTTAAATTATTCAAGAAACTTGTGTCTCCAGTATGGTAAACACAAAGAAACTGTCCAAGACGCAAGTAAACACGGATGTTACGATGGACATGCGTAGACAACCAATATCGGTGCACCGACCAGTGCTGGCATAGTCGTGTTATGCGAAAAATAACTCACGAGCGTCAGAAGTATCACTCGCAGGTCACATTTCCGTTCACAAATTGAAAAATATCTAACAAAATTTAACTGGAAAAATGTACATTTAAAAATTAAGAAATCAAAGACAAATATCCGTAAAGTATACCCATGAAAAAATATCCGTACACAAAGTTCGCTGAGTTTGTGAGTTCAAGGACCCCGCCTTTACGGATAAGCTTAAAATTCCTAATAACTTGCACAGCGGTAAGCGAGTGTCGCTCTGTAAGTGCTTCGAAATATGTAATATTAATGACCCCCAGTCTCACGACGCAACATGAGCTGCTGTCGACGCAACTCGCTCATTCCACAGTGGAGACGAGAATGATTGTTATTCTCCTTGTCTCGTGTAAACTTTGTTATTGTATTCCACGTCGCTCTACAGCATTCATTCTTCAGTTTTAACACTAACTTCCCTATGCTTAGATTTTTATTTTATTTTAATTTCATCCAAATATTTTTCGACGGGTATGTAATTTTCCTACGATGACTTTCCCACTGGTTTTCTTCGCGTTCTTCCAACGCCCCCGCTAGAGTTTTAGAGAAGCTGCATCTGGATCGGCGTTGTCTGTACAACGCTATGGTATTCTCGACGTTTTCTGCTCATATTTCCACCCAGAAATTCGCAAACGTGGGCGAGTCGTTTTTGTGGCGCTGTTCCTTGGACGCGATCGACTCTAAAACTTTGACCACAAAGTAGGAGGAAGCGGTTATCGAAGCTCATTTTACGACTTGTATTATCAATACGGCATACAAAGAAGTGATGTAAGGTAAAGGGCGGGCGCGGGACCGAGGGGTACTCGGCGCCTATGAAGTGCCAGGGCTTCTTTCACGAAGAAATAAATGTTTCTTCCTGCGTGAAAAAACGTCTGGTGCAACGATGTCAAATGGCATCGTTGCACCGGGCGATGCCTTTTGACATCGTAGGGTAAATTGACCTCTCGATGGCTCGTGAGGCAAGGAACTTGCTGCGGTGAATTTGCTACCATTGCCATCAAATATTTATCAAAATTGTGCGTATCTTTTGAAGCTCGAATTCAGTTCGAGTTATGTCCAGTCGTAAGAGCTCTTCACACTATCAGTCAATGTTTGAAGACAGTGAAAACAGAAGCCCAAATATGGGTATCAAATGCTAACTTGCTAACTTTGTTCTCTATTCTGAAGTCAGGTCTAAAGTCAAGGGACCGTGTAGTTCTTTGGATAGTTTGCAAAGTTAGCATTCTATGCCCATATTTGGGCTCCTGGTGACACTGTCTTTAAACATTGACTGATCGTATGAAGGGCCCCTTAAGGGGACTGCTGGCTGACGACAATTTCGTTTCTATCGTGGGGATCAATTTAAAATTTGCCATACTTATGTGACTCTATGTAAGAAACACATTTCACTCGAGGAATTTTTTTCGATTTCTTGAATCGCTCAATTTGTGCTCTAGAAAGATGGAGTTAGTCCCATCAAATATGTTTCAATACAAGGAACAAATGCAGTGAAATTATTTTAAAGAAACTGAATAAACAATTTTTATGGACGTTTAAAAAATAGAATCAGGACTTTTCCATTCTTTTGTAAATTATTTTTCAATTTTTCAGGAATTATGAAATTGATCTGTACCATTTGTTTACATTGAAATTCTCCGTCGAATAAGCTATGTTTCATCATTTCTGACTAAAAACTTTAGGATTTGACCCATCAAAGTGAAACAAATACGTTGTTCACGAGAAGCAAATGAGTTAAAATGAGTCGGTTTGTTGAGTTCCATACGAAATACATGTAAAAGATGCATTTTATATATTATACAATCAATTTAGAGTGGTGCTCACCAAGCGGTATGATTGTTGCTCTGCATATGAGTTAGGGGAGTGATGGTGGGAGGTGTTAGTGAGTGGTGGGGGGGAGTTAGGGGAGTGGTGGGAGAGGGAGGAGTGAAGGGAGTGATGGTGTGGGATCGCAGACTGAGCTGCTGTGAGGCGAGTGTGAGCTCCCTCATTCGTGTGCCGTGTGCAGTACATCAGTCTCAGTACTTGGTTAGAACCATTCTAAATTGATTTCAAAGTATGATAACGAATCGTTTCAAGGTCAATAATATGTGACTTCATTAAAATGATACGTTTTCTTTCTCTTTTCACATAGCGTATTCAATTGGGCGAGTGAAATTTTTAAATTTTTGATAGGTTGTGACAAATAAAATCAATAGCGACTATAACAGGTTCGAGTAA
>VOMN01015535.1:0-13970 GCA_014899125.1 Orchestia grillus | reverse complement strand
AGTACGATAACCCAGATATACAGGGTATATAATAAGTACATAACACTAGCTTTCGATGCCCAATAAATCTTCGACGTCTTTTTCCCACAAATTTACGTTTTTCAGACAAAGGTCTTCACATTACCGATACACAGATATTTTGAAATTTTTGTTAGTCGAAGAGAGGCCGATTTGATTTTCTTAACAGATTTTCAGTCATGCAATCTTCGGGCGACTCGTAGATAAAAGTAATTTGAGTGGTAAATATAATATATACTATACATATATTATATACTATACGTATAGTAATTTGCAATCTAAAACATACAATATAGTAACACAGCAATTTGTTTGAAATTCACAGCTTAACAAAGTCAGCTTTATTTAAATATTACGGTGATGTTGCACTTGCGGCAACTGATGCAACGAGATGGAAATAAGTTTTAAATTGATGTCTTTTTATTAACAGGAATACGAATTTCAAAATAGCGAATGGTTCGTCGAACACAGCAGCAGATCTTAAGGTTATAATAATTAATGTGGAAGGGTATTTGAACTGAGAATATATGCACTATTATATTTTCATTTTTATTATCATTCCTACATTAGCACTCTACGCTCTACGCAGTGGAAATAAATTATTTGATCGCTTCATCCCTTTTCTGCATCATTTAAAGAGGACTGAATTTATACTTAATGTTTTTATGTAAGAACTGATACTTTGCCACATTTATGTCTACATTTAATTACGATATCAGGTACGTGTGCCATCAATATTAACTCGTCAAATATAACTTGTTTCTAAAGCGTCTTAATAAACGTACAATTGCACATGAAATGCAGCACACACTTCGCAGGGTATTTTTAATTCACAGTGCACATTTTTTGGTAGCCTTGTGCTTTCATTTCTTCAGCAATAGCGTCTAAAACAATACGGGATCCAATAATGACTTTGGAACTGGCAAGTGTTTAAGCTACAAGGATTTTCATTAGTAAATCAGCATGTTAATTAAAAAAACAGTTTTTCCTAAGTATGAGTGCCAGTATGCTGATGAAACCACTGCTGCAGACGTAATTCCAGGTAGAACGCTGCTTGTTCTCTGCACACATTTGTGCAGTACTTCAAGAATCTAGTTATTTTTCACCCGGGCAGCTGTAATTTTCTATATTTTTGATAACTCAACTATTTTAATCCAATAATTTACAAATTTATCGATGAGGTGACAAAAAAGTTGGACTCGGAAGAGGTTGCTGCAAAATCGTAGACAGCATCTGTCAAAATTATTCTCATACTAAAATACTTACAGCCTCGCTCAGGAAGATTGTTAATGATTCCTTGAGAGTAACAAATTGTAAAATGAAACAAAGTTTCACACCAGGTCCTCGAAATATAAACGACTTAGCTAGGGGATAGAAGTGTTGGATGGAATTTTTACGTAACATACCAAATTTTCATTGGGTTAGACGAGGAATCCTCATTGCTGAGTTTACTACAATGATAAAAAAAAATCACCTATGTCCAAGACATTCTTTAAAGCGTGAGAGTTCATTCCGTGCCTCAGGAACCTGTTGGGGTAAAAGAAAATTGCTGCAGTGTCATAAAAGGGCTTGAAAAGTTACAGAGGGTCTCAACGATGACGGAGTAAATGTCAACAGTCCAGTTTTTACTTTAATGGTTGAGGAATATTGTTATCATAGTAAACAAAAATATTTAGAGATCAACATGTGGTCCAACGAAGTAAAGCACTAACTCACAATTTCAATTTGAGTTTGAAATTTTACTAACAGAATTTGAGTGAATATTTTCAACAAAAACTTCTAGCCACCTTCAAGCCAAGCATCAATTCAATGCTTTTTGTTGTGCGGCAAGATTTTTCATCAATTCCTCCTCCAATGACAGCTCTAAGTTGGCTATTCTCACCGCTAAGACCAACTTCAGCGTAGTCACCGCACCGTCCTCAGAGCTCCGTCTTCAAGCGTCGGAAGCCTGTGTTGACAACTGGGGTAGTTCGCTCAAGTCTAAACGCAAAGCGTTCGATTGTCACTTTTTCATAGTATTTTTATCAAGCCTTTCACCATTCACAGTTTTGTGTAGCATTTCTCATAGTTTTCCAGTGTATTGAAAATTTTGCTAGTAATTTTTGGAAGAACGATTAGGGCATTGTTACACGAATACATTATAAAATATTTTTCGTGGCTCGAGAATGTCATTTTCGTGGTTCTAGCAGCTTCATGTTCAGAATAGCTACGGATATTCAAAATTTTGACCGTCTTCCATTATTCCCCACTGGGCATATTTTTACGCTGTATCGTATACGATAACGTATACTTGTACCCCAGCATCGAAACAATAATTAGTTTCTGTCACCGTGCAAATTAGGTCCCTGGAGAATGACTAGAGAGGAAACATTCTCTTCACTTCTATCCAATGAGATTAGGCTGTCGATTTTTCAAGGAAACAATTATCATGTTGGTTAATTTTTTTTCTTTTAGAAACTTAGAAGCCGAGCAGATCCTGGAGTTGGGAGTAAAATTAATTCTGTAGAAACAATTGGTTGTTTGAAAAACATAAGTATTTTTAGTTTTAAATCACATGGAGAATTAGTTTCACGAACGATATCAATACTGGATACAACGTGCGTGAAACTTTATGCTTCATTAAAAATTGCGTTTGGCTTACAATAATTATTCACTACAGACCACACCACAGATATCGCGCACAGACAACGCTGTGAAATGCCCAAGAATAAATTTACTCTGTCCAACCCGCTCTACTGTATATCGAGCACCAGCCCACGAGGGAGCAGATGGCAGTGATAGAGTAAATTGATGGAGTCCCAGTCAGGCTCACTCCAGACACCCGCCAGCAGCAGCACAGCAGCACGTGTAGAACACACGTGGGTGGAAAATTGCTCATTTCAGAATTGCTCGCTAGCATTTATAATTCAGGTCTCTTTAAGGTTGGCAAAGACTTTTTGGGAAACTAAACTACTTTTATCCTGATGCATTATCAGCTAATCGTACATAAACTTTGTCTGTAATAAATTGTTAACGTAGATATTGTTGTCAGTGCTCTCTAATTCGTTGATGGACTTATCCAATCGGCAGCTACGAATTTACTCGCTCTATTTAATCATCAATTTTTTGTTGATCAGGTATATGCGGAAATGGGACAGGCGCTTGGTTGTAACGATACTTAAAATCATCTCGTTCAAGGAACATTCCACGTCGAGTTAATCGCATAAAATCAATATCACAATTTCTGCAACTAAGTATTAGATTCGATATTGTCGTTGCTTAAACTAAGAGCGTTTCCCTCATTTCTCAATCATATTACAATGTATCTTTGTCCACCGAATTTTTTTTCTCTCTCGCATCAGCATTGCTTAATTTTGGGAAGTATATTCCTCTAGCATGTGTTAATTCAAATTAGCAAGTGAAAAATGACTTTGTTCGCGTGCTATGTTATTCTCTCAAGCCTACGCGTCATCGATTTGGCGCTACACCATTTCAACAAAGTTACTTTTTTTTCAGGTTTCTTTATGACGTGACTCAAACTAAGAATGACCCCTGACAACACCTGTATACCTAATCAGTGTTTAATAAAATACATTAAAATTGGTTAAGCGGTAAACTTACTGAGCAGCAAACATTTGAATTTAGCTTGCCAGTTTTCATGACTTCGAAGTGCTATGCAAAAAAAATGGCGAAGAAAGGCAAGAACTGACAAACGCTCGCATAAAGATTGCGTACTGCAAATGACAAAGCACATTCATTTTTCTTTCCTTGTGAACGTATTCTGTGACGAGGATTTGATGGTGGTGTGACATCTGCCCTGTAACTAAGTTATTTTTTACAGGATTTCCTCTCACCTGAGCTCTGGATGACTAACTGTGTCATTCTAATCGTCACTGGGCAGGCTTCAATTATGCAATAAGAATAATTTGCCGGGTTTTGCCTATTGCTTCCTAAATCAGAGCTAGAGACTCAGAACGACCGATGTCATCCGAATATTCATATTATAAGTTAAAAAATTGTTCTATTTAAGCAAGATGATGAAAACTTGACAAGTTTCTCAGGAGGACAATGTTTATTAATCTTAGGTCGGAATTTAAAAGCATACGCGAGTCTCCTTCGAACAGGACAAAACCTTGCGAACTCGTCCACCTCATCTATTAGAGAACATTGTTTAGCCAATAGCCACCCATATAAAGGTAAAAAATTACAGTTTCATCCGCCGATGCAATTGTTGACCTCATTTGAGAATCTTTGGGCATTTTTAAATGCGGTCCTGCGATCTATGAGTGTGGTCTGTCTGTGAAACCGGTTGTTGTGCAATACAAATATTTTTTTAGGTTATAAGTTCTGAGGATCTAGTCATTATATTTTCAACGTGTATAATCTTGAGTACTACCATTTTATTTAAAAAAAATTTCCAGTTACTGAAGATAGATTTCTTAAGACCCGAAACGCATGTTTCAACGATTTTAATGTTCGTGATGGCGTTGTTACATTTTTTCTGAGATATATATGTTCATTTCTAAACATTGATAGTTACGCACTGAGAAAGTGAAACGAATATTTGCATGTATTTTTCAAAACCGTGAAAGCGAAATCGTTAAAGCGAACTCTAAAATTTCCCTAAGACAAGGCATAAACAATGTTTAACATATCTGTCATATAAATGCAGCAAATAAATGTCCAATAATTATAATTCTTTACACACCGAAGAACGAACAAGGAATTCAGCAGTTTTTGTTCTACATTTTTTTTCCCTGTGTAATTATTATTGAGCTGATAACGATTTTTCCATTTCAACGAAAATTTTAACGTTGTACATGTAAAGCTGGTTTCAGGACCATTCGATACATCAATTAGTTGATTGCGATCGCCTTTCACTGATAAAATGAGCCTTTGTCATTGAATTTGTTCACCAGATTTTGTTTCTTCACTTGCCGTACATGGCACATCGTTTGGAATTGATGAAATGAACCCATATCGAATGATGCGCAAAATTTACAATGATGTGAGGCTACTGAATCTTTAATTACACATAGATTCAAAGTTATTACCGGTGGGCAATCATCAATATATTTTTACGGTGTTCAAAATATGACATTAGTAATATTCATATCTTATGCTACTTTAGCAATTATGTAACCAAGGATATAATCATCTCATTCTACATAATTCTGATTAAAATCAACCCATTTATGATCCGTGGGATCATATCTCCAGTTTTCCGTACGAAGACTGCGCTGAAAAGTCAAGGATGTGGAGCTTACAACTTTGTACTCGTAAGGTCTCATAGCGTGGGAAACTTATTTTCAGTTTTGATTCATTTATTTCGGGTGTAAATTTATTATTTATTCAACAGTTAACCTTTTTCCAAGCAAAATAGTCATTCGTGAAGACTAGGAAAAAAATCAGAATTAAACATTAATTGAGACATCATTTGGATGCTGTAAAATCTTGCGTTGATTACACTAAAACTGGTAAAGCCAGATATGTGAACGCTTTAAATCTCGCGGTGAAAATTTCATTTCAATTCTGTATTCACGAATCAAATTATGGTAACGAATAGTACCGCTATAAATCAATTGATCTTCAATAACCAGCCAATAATAATCTCATCCAAATGAAGGAACAGCAGACCCACCAAGTGAATTTTCAATTGTCTGAGCGGTGCATGGGGACTAAAATATATTTTAATGAGTAGTGGCCACTAGTGGGGCAATGAATTATTCTTTGATTCATTCGTTCTAGCTAAAATAATTGAGTATATTTGACATTATCAGATTGAAAATCAGCTGCCTAATTCGAGAGACCAATTTTGAATTGTTGAATACTATTGAAAAAAAATGTTGGGCTGTCATTTGAATATTTCGAACTGAAATTCGAACGGCCATATGAAACTGGCCGACTTGCTAAACCAATAGCTAGACAACTATGAGAGGCAAAGTATTCACGATAAATTTAAATAGTAGAGAAAGTCTTGGGGATTTATGTAGCTCCAAAGTACCAAATGTAATATCCTTACCAAGATTCCAGTTATAACTCAAACAAAACGGTTCTCCTTTTACGGTGGTGTCCACACCTTTACTGAAAAATGTATGGAATGATACTATTTATTTCTGCTGCACGTTATCTTTTAATTCTTGTTGCGTATCATATTCATCAATGTAAACGTTACCTTCATAAATACCCAAAGGGAGATATATAAAGCATCTTTGTGAAATAATGGAAAGTAATTTCAACAGTAAGGAGCTTAAATGTGGAAACATAGTTCCACAATGTCTGCTCAATAATTTATCTTCAATCTGAAATATCATTATAGTAAATAGGATTGCAATTTATGACAGCAATATGTAGTGATATTGACGGTAAAATGAACACTGCATTTCGATAAGTTTCACATTTCTCTAATCATTATGAATAATTTTAAAATCTTTTAACTTTTATGGCTTTCTTGCTACTGCTTTTAGTAAAACAGTGAGTTAATTATGGACCACTCTATGCTTTATGCAAAATACATTTTAGACAAACATTTATTTTGAATTAAAAACAATATTCGACTCAATGATATTTCTTATCATTGACCATGACTATTGTTTGGTACTTTGTTTATTTGAAAAACATTCAATTGCAACATTCCCCTGTTGGCGTTCACCGAGTGAACAATGTTTGAGCGACAACAGGTTTTAAACGGAATAAAAGAGCAGTATCGCCAGCAGCTCGACCATCACGGAATATTTTTCCACGTGTACGGCCTATAAAAGCGCTGCGTGTTTTCTATCTAGAGCTGCTACCTAGACTTCTCGCAAACTTTTATGGAAGCCGGGAAAGCAAGCATAGCATGTACACAAATAGCATTCAAAATAGCTCGGAGAAGGAGTGTAGCATTTATGCTGTCACGGTAATTGGGCTCGTCAGTATTTGCATGCGCAATGCCCTACACAAAGGCTTGGTGTTACATGCTGTGCCCGTCTAATTCTGATGATGGGCTCCTCTGTCGTCAGTAAGTGCAGGACAAAGCTCGTGATAAGGTTGCAGGGGCGAGCATCCCTCACCGAGTTTAACGCTTTGTATTTTTCTAGAGCTTAGGCATGGAAGTGCGGGGCATCACAATAAAACTTTGTTATGAGATGAGTTATGGATAAGATAAAACTTTTTTTTTAAATGAGTGGTAATTGTAATTCTCCGAAAGAAGCGGAGTACTTAGTTGTATAGTGCACTTATAAATGGATGTATGGGGCTAGATTAATATATTTGAACGAGATATGATGTTGAATGTTCCACCTAACGACTGAGTAAAAGCATGTCAAAAACAAAACATTTATCATTTCACTCGTTCTATTTTATGTACTGCTTCACGGCTGGTATCATGGACAAGAATGCGAGATTTATTCCTCTGAAACCAATTCAAATATGGCAAACAATTTTGAACAAATGTTGACTCAAAAGAGGTCACGGGAATTAAACGAGGTCTTCCAGCACTGCTTGGTTCGACTATGTAGCTAAGTTTGAGTGCAACTCTTTCATCAAGAGAACTCATTCGAGTAACATGGGGCCGGTATCTCATATGTAACGATCTGGTTTGAACGTCAATAATCTAGGATTTTTATGTGCCGTTTGTGTTTGTATGTATAAGTGTACATGGCTAATTTTATCATTTACATACACATTTTTTCTCTGCCACCAACGGAAGTACAATAAAGTGGAAGCACAGCACGTAGATTACGTGGGATTAGCATACACTAAAATACTACTAAGTGTGGGCTTAGCAGTAACTTGGACATCAAACACTTGTGCCAAAAAAATTTTGGGGCTCATTTTATGGTACAATAGAATGCTTGAATTGCATCAGCTTTAAAATGAATGGTTAAAAAAAATATTGAATATTCTAGCGTTCTAATCGATAGGATAGCCACTGAACGATTGAACAGTGCATTCAATATCAAACTCCACATCAAAAAGTAAACCAATTAAAAAAGGTAAGGTAAATTACATTTCTTTCAACATAATATGATTTGCAGTCATATTTTATGGATCGTGTACGCTACATATTATACATTCATCTATTTTTCCTAACTTACTATATCCCTTTATAGTAGGTTAGTTCAATTTTCAGTGATTCATCCAAAGAAGTTCATCATTGAGAACTTTTAGTGAATTCGCATCGAGTTTTCGTTTTGGTGAAACATAAAAATTTTCCTGTCTCAATATGTATCGAAGTTTGGATTACTTATCAACTGTTGCTAAAACTATTTCTTCAGTAACATTGTAGTTACAGAAACAAGGAAAAAAAGAGTACAGCTAAGTTCAATAGAGAAAATTAATGATGAACTAAAAATATTGACTAAATATCTTCCACAGGCCCACAAGAAGATTTAAATATATGTAAAACATCTTCCATTGCGCAGATCATCGTCTCTAGCACTCTGATCTGTGTATTACTCTGTGTTGCAGATATTTGGATTTTATGTCTCCCTGTGAGATTCTTCTGAAGTACAAAGAAAACATAAATGCGATAGCTGAAAGATGCTTGTATTAGACAGAAAAACACGCAGGTTTTAAAATATAATAAACACTAGTGACAAGCTAGCAGCTGTCCATTATATATTCGAAGCATGTCGTATGTAATTTACCAAGATTCAAATCGCGATACATGAAATATATCGAAGTATCTGTTTTCGTGTGTGTGTTTTATCCCACGTTGAGAAGGTGAGCTTGCGAGACGGCGCAACTATGTATGTGTGTAGGGCGACGGCGACTGGCACCCTAGTTTTTAATTTAAGCAGCCCGCACGGCTGACCGCAGAGCCGATCATGACCATAGATTTTGTGGTCTGCCCAAGCTAATAGTTCTCTCTAAGGACATATCATGTGGCGTTGATTAGTTGATAGTTATCAACCTCACTTGATAAACAGTGGGTACCTACACTGCTTAACCCATTGGTGATGAGTAGATATAAACGTAGCAGCCAGCATGCGGTCTAGTGCCATGCGAGGCATTCGAACGTAGTTTACTTTGCTCTGAACGCGGTCCCCTTGAGGGTGGAATGTGAGGGGACGGGACGGGGCGGGGTTGGCTTTTGGGGAGTTTTTACTGTAGAAGAGGACTTTGTAGTTTACTAGTTTACTTTGTCACTAGGGGACGTCCAGGGTTCTGAATGAGTAGAAATTAACACCTTCAGCTAGACTTTACTTTTTTATTGCCCGAGCTCTCGCACTCTTCCTCAAGGTGGGTTTTCAGGGGAATGAGTCATGAAAACATCAGACACATAAGGCGAACGCGCGTATCTATGCTACAAATTATGACAATTTTGAGATGACTTTTGAAAATAGGATGGATTTCGCAGAATAAGTTATAGGGAAAACAAAATATTAACGAATGAAAAGCCATTTCTAAATGAATGTTCAAAATCTACAGACTCTTTAGGATATGCTGTCGTATGTGCGCTAACGTAACCGTCAAATGCCACACACGGCTCACTTCCCTCGGGAGCAGAGCTACGGGGTTCGACTTTGTGACTTCATCTGCTCCTGTGCCAGGTCACGACAAAAATCGAAGAAAATCGGTTGTGCGACTTTACTTTGTCCGACTTTTCTAAGGCGTTAAGGACTTTCGATATCGAAGTTAACAGTGGGTTACATTCTTGGTTGAGCTGCGTCTATGTGATTTTTTCCTTCACAGTACTCTGACTTCAAGCTCAATTAAAACTATTTCCGAACCTGAAATGACAATTTTATGGTTAATATTCCTTAATGTTGCGTCTGGGTGGGTTGATCAAAACTTGGAAACGTATGGTTGGTTTCGTTCATTAAATTGAAGGAAGTTCAAACTCCGTAACTTTTTCAGGTGATGACTTGTAGTGACTTGAACAGCCAAGGTCCTGTGCGCTGAATGCTGCTGATTGATGATACACATCTTATCGCTTAGTGGAGTTTGTACAGGGCTTGGGGCTGAAACGGTAAAATAATCTCAACACAATGAAAATTCACGATTATCGAAACTGTACATTCACCCTCAGTATGTTAACTTTTCGAAATTGTATATGTTTGCTTTGAACTGTTCTCAATGGACACGCAACTTTCCCCTTCGTTCATTCGACAACGTTCGTTGTTTACAAATTCATTCCAGCTTTCAGCAGAGGAAATTCCATCAATCTGACACGTATAATTCTTATAACACATTTTCAAATGGTAATTTTTGCCTCGAATATCCTGCCTTTCGATGTAGATAAAAGAATATTTATTGATTCGCTTCGAGAGGTTGATTAATCTCCTGTGCTGAGGGGGAATTTATTTTTTATATACTGCTTGGGATACTCTAAATGAATAATTGACTTCGAGTAGAATGTGTTTCTAAATTGATACTGAGCAGGGCGAGAGAGTACGTTATCTCTTGAAACACGTTTTCAATAAAAAAAGAAGTTCCCCCTTTATAGCCACCTAGTACAATACTAGAATAAATTTCAATTAATGTGGGAATCTGTCAACAGCTATCGTGAATTTCAGTCATTTTAATGCGGCTTATTAATTTTAGAATAGGATAAAGATAGCAGTGACATTGCACGTATGTAAATCCTCTTATGACACTCATTTTGCTGCTTAAATCCAATTTTGTTCAAGCAGAATAAAATGAGACATCTTCGGATTGAAGGGCTTCACACAGCTCCTATTACGAGCTTAAAGTATTTTCAAATCATGTTGTTTCTGACGTCATCATCCAGGTAACGCATTCTGGACACCGAAGTATACACAAATTTTATCATAAAATAGGATCTGAGTCTACGCGACTCGTACGTCCTGTACAGTATATGAGCATAGATGGTCCTGCAGCTGCTTCGGTAAACGGAGAATTGAGATTATTTAATTTTGTATTTTTTGTATTTTCCAGGTAATAGGCGTGACAAAAAGGTTTAAAATCTTGGGATTAAAATGTGAAGTTTAGAATCTTTTATATTTCATAAATAAAAACAGTGGACAATGGCATGGAAAGAAGCTCATTTTTTTGAAAACATTGAAGAGCCTTGAGTAAGTTAACAGCCTCTTTGTTTATAAGAAGAAATTCGTGGTTGATGAGGTTACGAGTCACAGAAACTCGAGGATAGCTGCTTTGGATCAGCCATGTAATTCCACTTGCCATGGAGAGCCCAATTCCAGCCTCCGTCATGGTGCTTACTGGTGTCAATCGATGGTAAAATCCTGCCACCTCATTTTATCGAAGCAGGACTCAAAGTCAACACTGTTGTACATGGATTCTACGGACATTTTTGTTGCCTTAGGTAAAAATAGCAACTGTACAAAGTAAGTTATGTTCGTTCAAGACTCGGCACTCGCTCATGGTGCAAAAACTGTCAAGAACCTAAGCAACTAAATGATGTCCCTGTTTGTAGCTAAAGATGTTCGGCAGTTTAACTCACCAGATTTACAAGGGATTATGGTCTGTACGACAAATTTATGAACCTGTTTAATGATCAGCCGCATAATTCTGCTAAACCAATAAAGTTGGCCACTGAGGGAGGATTTCCGTCACTTAAGCGGGCCCATGCAGTGAACGCCTGTCGCTCCTCCTGAAAGCGTCTCCAGCCTACTGGGAATACTAAGGGATACTGAGGGATCATATGTAGAATTAAAGAACTGTGAATCTATGTATTTTAACTAATAAATTTCTCACGAGCATATTTTGTATCATGATTTTTCCTATGCGGATATGAGGTTATAATTTGTACAGTTACGTCTTAAATTAAGAAACAAAAGAGTGTATTAAAACTGTAAAATTTGAAGAATATGAGCTCAATATACGTGAAATTTTTACGTAATGTGAACATGTACAATACTTTACTTATTCCATATTTTCCGGTTACCAAAAATACTACGATGAAGGTAATGAAGTTTTTATTCATGAGTGTCCAAAATTAAGGATCAAAATCAATTCTGTATTTAAACACGAAAGTAAAAAACAGAACAAAAATGGGTGCGTTCAATATTTAGGACTGCGACTCTAGTTTGCAAACACTGCTGCACATCTGCGCCCGCAGTATTTCACTAAATCTCAACACGCGTCAACTGTAATTGTCGCCCATTCCTCGTGCAGTTTCAACAACAAATTTTTACCATTTGCTGGGTCTCTCATTGCGACATTTGTATTAGATTCTTTTATAAGTTTCCAATGGGATTCATGTCCGGACTCTACGAAGGCCAGTCTATAAGCTCTACTCCTAAAGGTTCCTCGAAATAATTCATTACCAGCTTTCATTTATGGCAGAGCGCATTATCCTGTACAAATACAGGATTTTCAATCCTTGATTTTGTGGCACTGGTAAAATATTTTTTCCAACACTTTCTTGTATACAGCGCCATTACCTCTGCTAAACGAGCCCTAGCTGCCCTGTTGTCCCGCCGAACACCTTCGCGCTGCCCCCGCCAAACTTAACAGTCTTTTTTTACACAAGTAGATTCCGAACTCTCACAAATTCTCCTTCTCGCAGATTGTTTACCATTAATTTCAAACACACTAAATTAAGACTCATCACTGAAAAGTGCTTTGTTCCAGTCTTCTTCTTCCCAGTTGACATGTTTGTACGTAAATGCCATTGTTGCTGCCTGTTTTTTACTAATCAGCGGCTTTTTCAACACGGAGCTTGGATAGAGGCCACCTACAAACAATCTTCTGGACACAGTTAATAGTGAAACATTCAAGTCAAGTCCAATTATTCGAGAAATTTTAGCTGCAATTAGAAAAGGGACTCCGAGTGCTGGGAGGGTGCATAATCCTGTCCTGATCGTGCTGTGATTTTAATGGGTCTACCCGGCTTCCTTGTGTTAATTATCCACCAAGTTTTACTATAAAGTTTCAAGATTCAGCTCAGAACACTTTTAGAACGCTTAATCTTTTGTGCAAATTATTGAATTGTACAATTTTTCGTTACCAAATATACCATTTCTGATTTTACAGCCGTATCCACTTTCGGCCGTTTTGCCATAGTTACAAATACTGCAGAGGTCTAAGCGACCTTAATCTTCTCTATCTTAATCTTGCAATAATTACTGTAATAAAGCAGGATGTTTTTAAAGTTTCAATACCTTATATCATTATTAGCGTTTTTTCATTTAAGTGACTTATTAATAAAGACGTCTCCAAACTTGTATTTATAATTTGTTCTACTTGAAAATTTGCTTAAGAATTGGGCACTGTTCATGTTCATAATCGTCAAAAACTTTAAGGTAACTGAACTAAACTTGTTTAAATTTCTCAGTTTTGATACGAGTATTTGTTTCTTAATTTTGGACTGGACTGTTAATGCACTGAAGTGGCCGAAAATGGTATTTGTAAAAGAGCTTGTGCTCACATAATCCGTGCGCACTGTACATTTATGGGTAATTGAATTCAAATATGCACCAGAAAATAAAGGCGTTACTTCTCCAGCGATGTGGATGTAAGAAAAAGCGTAAGCTGAGTACTTTTTCATCGGTCTTCTATCGCATATTAGACATGCATAACATGCAATAAGGCACCACTACTAGAATACTAGGAACGTGTATGAGGAGTAAAATGCGAGTTGGATTGACGAGTCTCCAACTCTCCATTGAAATAAGGTCTCAATAAGAAATCTGAGAGAGACGGTGAGCTCAAGAGCGTTAGGAACAAAGAGTGCAAATTATGCTCTAAAATTTTGACCACAGCCCCAAAGAGCCTGATGGCATGACACCTCGTCTTGCCTCTGAAACGGCCGGCTGCTGAGAGCTCCATTCCCTGTAGACGTGATGCGGGCAAACTCAATGAGAGCTTCTGGTCCTTGCTGCGGCTGGCTAGCTGGATCTGTGTCCTTTAAATGAGCAACGCTTCTCCATGTTGTGCCAATGATATTGTATTTAGTTTGCTCAATTAACCATTCGAATCTTATCGCACTGACGGGGTACACCACATCAGGCGATAATATGCAAACTGGTTATTTGGGGGTAATGATGACAGTGTTTGAACTT
>VOMN01015532.1:0-16206 GCA_014899125.1 Orchestia grillus | reverse complement strand
TACTGATTGAAAACCCGATGTACCATGCTTTGCATGTGAATGAGATTGGAATAAACGATTTCTTTTTCTTCTTCTTTCTTTTCTACTGCGGTGGCGAGTGTGTCTGTTTCCTAAGCCAGAGTCCTAATCCATTGCCAGTACTGCTGTTTCTCTTGCTAATGTTCTGGTTTCCTCAGCCAGCAAGTCGGTTTCCATTGCCATTGTTCCGGTTTCCTAGGCCTGTGTTCCTCTTACCTTTCCATCCCTTGCCAGAACGTCTGTTTTCCTTCTCAAAACGTTTGTTTCCTTTGCCAAAACTTGTTTCCCTAGTCAGTACGTTTGTTTCCCTTGCCAGAACGTCTATTTCTCCTCGCTAGGACGTCTGTTTTGCTGCCCTGAATGTCTGTTTCCCTTGAAAATATTCCTGTTTCCATGGCAGCTATGTCTGTTTCCACTGTCCGTGTGCGCCTTTTTGTTCGAGGGTATGTTTTCGTACGTTTCCATGAACGTTTCCGAGTACGTTTCCGTGTACGTTTCCGTTGCTAGGGAAACATTTTTCGTTAACAGTACGTCTGGTTCTCTTCTTGACTTCTACCTTGGCTTTAGCGTCTCTTTCCTACGAAGGTGTATCTGTTTCTCATAGAATTATATTTTTTTAATTTGTTCTATTTTCCACTCAAGCGTGTCCAGCACGTCCATATCCTATTCGTTTTNTGCTTCTCATCAAACATCGTCTCTTAAATCACTCTTGAAAATTATAACATCGTTCGAACACGGCTGCCTTTCCTCGACATCATTCGCGTTTCTAGCTCCTGAATCTCGCTCGTTCTGCACCTTATTCGTTATTATTAATCTTCCTTTTATTCCCATCCGTGGTAATCACTCTGTGAACTCAATCGTTGCGCACCTATCGCCTGTACGCAGCAGCTCAGGGTTAGGTTTTCGGTAGTTTCAGCACCGACTTAAGAGAAGGGGACATACAGAGACATCAACGAACGTTAAAGAGGCAAATAATAAAATGAAAAATCATGGCAGCAACTACTGTGGTTGTCATTATTGTGAAGGAAGTAGAAGATGTTTTTAAAGGCTTTTAGTTGGTTCTTTGAGCTGACTTTCCTAACGTAGATCACCACAACTTAGTTGCCTGAATCATCCCTTCAAAAAATTTATTCTATTGGAACATTTATCCACGCGGACAAGAGCAGCTAGCGCCCGCGCGAAATC
This sequence comes from Orchestia grillus, assembly GCA_014899125.1. Classification (NCBI taxonomy): domain Eukaryota; kingdom Metazoa; phylum Arthropoda; class Malacostraca; order Amphipoda; family Talitridae; genus Orchestia; species Orchestia grillus. The sequence goes on along the minus strand of VOMN01015532.1, from coordinate 15,003 downwards.
CTTGTACACGCCCCTCTGCTAAAGAAAAATTAAAAAAAAATCAGAAAACTTGACATCAGCTAATAAAAACGGCGTGAATGTGCCTGCGGAGAGTTTGAAAATAATAAGAAAGCACTGGAGCATTTCTTGGGGTAATTTATAGGGGTTCTTTTCGCATGAATTACCCTAGAAATGAATCCGAGTTGGACGGAAAAGCCATAGAAAGCTTAAGGTTAAGCCCGCCTTAATTCTGTGCGGATGAGAGGGTAATTGCGGCCGAGCCGCGGAATTTCGTGGTAACTTTGATTTTTCCCCCTAAAACCATAAATCGGGGAAGGATGCGAACCTATACTACAAAATGAAGAAAAGGCCCGTGCAAAAATTGAAGATTGCTCGCTTTCTCTTTGTGGCGGAAGATGGCTGAGCTCAACGAAATTTCAGTGTCAACAGGATCTCCGAGAATCTGTGTCAGCTGTTTTCATAAAAAGTCCTTCCTTTTGAAATTTTGAAGATGCTTCAAATCGCGCACTGAAATGTAAATCGAGGTTTGAGTCCTACGTGATGACGTGATGATGAGTGCTTGTCGATGAATAATCATTCTAAAATATCTCTTGTTTTAAATAACAAGGAAGAACAGGAAGTTTGAACATCATACAATTACCACAGGCACATGCTGTTTGTTGAATACAAAATGAAATTGAAGTTTCGTTGAGTTATAGAGCCGAGGGAACGAAAAAAAGCAACGTTGTGCAGGAAAAAGTTAAAAAAATAGCGGAAAGAAAGTAGAGGGAACACCCACAGGGTACGTCACGGAGAGAACAAAAGGAAAAACGACAAAGAAAACAACAGACGGGCCATCAAAGAACACCACAGACAGAACACCAAAGAAAATAAGACAGAACAGTAGAGAGAACAAATCCCAGACACTGATGGAAGAACATAGGGCACAACAGCAGGAGGCGCGCATGTCGAATTCCCAGTCGAACTTCTGTGCCTCCGATGAATTTATGAAACAAACAAATATATGGGAGATCAAAATAAATTAAAGATAATTATAGATAATTATTTATGATCTTAGATGCTCCTGAGATAAAGTTAGACTGGGTAAGAGATTCCCCTTCATCTTTAGTAACGTAGGTAATGTATAACTTGCTTTTGTACAAGTTGTATGTAATAATGCAGATGATGTGAATGTATAAATTGCTAACTTGAAAGAAACATTTTACCTTGTCAATATACGTACAAGGATTAGCTCAAATAAACGCTTGTATCCGTGATATCCGGCCATGTTAGATCTCCCACCGATCGCCGCAAATTTCAATGAATTTAAAGATCGATAAAAATATATTTCAAAAACTATGAGAAAAAATCACAAGAAGATGAAGAGTTGTGGCGGGAAAATGAACGACCGATAAAATTGAGTCTTTTGTTATCATTCAACCCGGCTTCAAAATTGGAGACCTCAGAGAGACCTTATGTATACTTACTTCAAACTCACAACAGGCCTCCAGCGCACCGCAGCTCCCTGCTGCCTCAACGTCCTCTTGCCAACGTCCTCTTACACATGTTCTCTTGCAAACGTCCTCTTGCAAACGTCCTCTTACACATGTTCTCTTGCAAACGTCTTCTTGGAAACTCACTACACACATCCAAAACGTACAATTCGTGGAGAATTCACTTCAATAATTTTAAAATTGGTGGATTGTGATTTTACAATTGAAATAAATACTCGTAAAGACAGGCAGTGCACGCTCACGGCTTGTAGTATTTTTTGGGAACATTACCTTGGTCAATGAATCTGAGCTTTTGTTCTCCACTTTATTTTAGGTAATTCGAAAGTAATCCCTCCTAAATAATAGATATTAATAGATATATGTTTCAGTGAGCTCTAATTGCTTCCAAAAACCTTTTATTCTCTAACAAATTCACTTACCGCCTTTTTCGTTATCCTTTCTCTCATATTTTATGAGACAAAACTTTTTCTAAAGTTTCATCCCAAATATTCGTCCGGCTGCTTCCCGAACGTTGTTCAATTCTGCAGTTTGAAATTTATTTTCCCAGCATACTCATCTTTTCATATTGTGTAAAAAAATTTTCATCAATATTTCCCAGGGCATTTCCAGGTTGAGCGTTAGAGTTCCGTATTAGGAATGCTTGGAGCTCTGCCCCATTTTTAAAGTTATTATCTATCGTATTTTTCTCTCGTTGGCTATTTTCACAGATCAATACCCTATTTTTTGCTCACTAATACCATTGCCTCAATTCTTCCTTTTCTCCACGGTTAATTTTTTTCTCTTTTATTAAGCATAAGAAAATTCCGTTGTCCAAATTTCATTCTCGCGTCTATAAACCGAAACAAATCTGTTAACTTTTGCCTTTATCATTCGCCTTCTCTCATCATCCACTTTAAATATTTTGTAACATTTTTCTTTCATTCGACTTTTTCCGTTTTTGTACTCGCTTGTTTCTTTTCTTTCTTTATTGCGGTAAAAAGTCTTGTAAATATGCTTTTAATTTCAGCATTTTTTTAATTCACTGTTTGTGCAAAACAATTCATTTCAATTTAACATCTTTCAGGCTACAGTTTCTTAACAATGTCTCTCTCTCGCTCTTTCTTTCCTCAACATTGATCTTTCCTTCATCTCACTTCATCCGTGATATACATCCTTCTTCGTGCCATTTCACCAGACCTCATTTTTGCGAGAGTTAATCCTTCATTTATTTATTCTCTATGTGTATTAATCCATTCTTACCTTCCCTTACTGCTTCACCTTCCTTCTCGTCGTTGGCCTCGTTTTATCCCCCTTCTGTAGCGATACAAGACCTTCCCCAACCTCATTTCTCCCCATTCGCTTAAATTTCTTAGCTGTTCCCCCCTCCCCCCTCGTTCCCCCAAATCTACCTTTCCCTCGCTACCCCCTGGACACATCCCCCATACATACCCCTCCCCTCCCCAAGCAAAACCTTACAAGTTTACACTACAAAAAATCCAAGGAATTCAGATGAAGCCCAGCACTCCTTTAATAAAGAACTGAAGTTTCCTTCAACACTCATTTTACGTCTCAATTTACAAGGGAGTTTTTGGGTGTGCTTTACAAGTTGCGCTCCGCGTACTCAGTGCTGTAATAATGCTTCTGTTGTGGCCTTTCTTGCCTATTGACCAGCTTTTATGGACACTTTTTGGGCTCGTGTTGAATTTGTCCCTTTACTTGCTCTAAGCACATCCCGAAAAGTTCGTAATCAATTTAATTGCGAAGATACTAACACTCGCAAGATTCTGTTGAGTTTGTTTCCGCTGGTACTTTTGTTTGGTCTACAAAAAGGTGAACTGGAGATAATGAGCGTAAATTTTGGCCGACTAATTGCGAGAATCAAGCGCGAGCTTCTCTCCGAAGGACGATACGCGATGCGACTCCCTTATTCGCTGTCATGCACATGATGGTGACATTTTGCGATTGAGTATACGTACATAAATACATCTATTCATCCGTAATTGGTATTACAGATATGAACGCATAACAAATTTTAATTATATTACCATTTAAACCCGCACATGGTAATCAGCAATAACGAACTTTTTAATAAGATTTTTTTTACATCGTTGAGCAGACAATCTGGTTTCTTCTGTCACTCAAATTTGTTCCACCAAATTTTATACGGTATTGATCTTATTCCGATTTGCGTGTACATTCCGATCGTTCGAGAGTGAGAAAATTTATTTTCGTGTTCTGACTTCCGATTGTCACAGCGCAGCACCCCTGTCATTTCTATCCTCCCCGCACACCCCGCCTGTACGATGACTAAGGCACAACTGACAGGTGTACAGGACGCGGGTTGCCCACAATGTTCGCCTGTGAGGACTCACGGAATTCTCAACTCAAGCTTCCAACGGCAGCAGAAATAATTTCCACATTTCGAAGGGCCCTAAATGGGTATGAGGGGTCAAGGCCACCACTTGGACGATGTAATTTTTAAAACCAAAAGTAAAGAACTTTTTAATACCTAAATTTTAGGAATAAAGAGTGTCAGCAGTCAGTAGTCACACATCACCTAGCCGCTGCAGCTGGGGTGGGCATGGGGAAGTTGTTAGGTCTGTTGGCTCGACTAACGGGACTTTCAAGAACCATGTTTTACTAACGCATTTTGTTCATCCGAGGCCGTTACAACGTCCTGATTCAAAAAAAAGAGCCAATGTTAGTTGCAAGTTTGACTCTCGATGTGAAAACGTGAATTAGAGATGGAGGGTGCAAAGTCGGGAATTACTATCTAGGATCTCGATAATTTTTCCGTGAATCAGAGTCTTCGTGCATCGCAGACCCGTGAAATGTGACGCTACTGTATTTTCCTTTATGTATGAGCTGCAGTACTACGAGTAGTCAGTAGTCTCACCGCATTACTCCGTGATATTCGAGGTACTAAGACACCTACGATCGAATTACGCAGATAAATAACAAGTTGATACAGAAACTTAGAAGAACTTTATCTCACACTAAACCATAAGTTACGGAGCAGAAAGATCGCCATAGACATGACTGCGAACATGAGGGAATATCGCACTCCACTGCGGTGCAGGTCGTGAGCGTGACAGCTGTGTCGGGTCACGATTCACGTCCGGCACTGTACGAGTCGTAAGCTCTGATGCAAGCGACAGAAAACTCAATTAATTTTGCATGACACGCGCAAGTGCGGTGGCCAAGCGCAAAGAAGAGTTCCGCTTTGCATGATATTGGTAGCCAGGCACTCAAAAGTCCCCGAAAACTAACGCAGCAACGAATTTAAAAGTGCTCACAAAATCTCACCTGGTGCTGCAATATGAAAGCAATAGGAACGCTTCTCTGCTTCAAATATGACACTCAAAAAGTCGCAAAAATCCCCTAATTTCGAGGTGTAGCTGGACAAGCTAACGATAGATTTTCCCTCGGGCGGGAGATTTCATGCATCGCCAAATTGCGATGCCTTGTGCACCACGAGCTCGCGTTGCTACTGTGTAGTCACTACAGAGACTTTGCAACGGCAGAAACGAGAAATTTTGTTACGAACGTCCAAAAATTCAAATCAGTTTTCATAGAGCATTTTTTTTTGTCGAACTGTCGATTCAAGTCCACCATGAGATGATGAATGAAAACTTGAAATAACTTTGTGATAGATTTTTTCGGACGAATAGACTCGTATATTTTGGAAATAATTTTTACCATCTTCATTATATTCGAATGAAAGGGGTTTGTTTTTCATTCCAGCCAAAATTTTCTCAATTATTAACATTTTTGGCTTATGGATACAACATGAAGAAACCAAACCTCCCGTCTGCAACGAAACACATCTCTCACATTAAATAAACGATAATAATTTCTGGACTGCTGAAATTTTCACAATGCGATCGTATATTTAGGGATCGCTAATTTTCAGTTTATCTTTTTTCATACAGACGACTACATTTCAGATTTTTCATCATCGACATATTGCACTGACAACATATTTGTTTCTTCAAACTTTTGCGCTTTAAATTTTACAAATGACATTCTTTTTACAGTTTCATAATATACTTTGTCTTAAGTTGGTTTTAAACCCTCAATTTCAAAATTAATTTTCTGACTCTAGCACTATTGTGTAGTTGGATTTGCACTTTTAATTTGAACAATTTTTTACCTGTAAAATTGGGGCTGTGCATTCTACAGCACCTGTTTAGTGATGTGAATGGAAAATATGAGGCATTTTTGACCCACTGATGTGTGTATGACACACTTTCGAGTCGTTAAATACGCTATGACACACTTTTTCAGGCATGCACAAGAAAATTAATAGTAACGGGATAAGCGGGTTGTGAGTCTACGGTATTACAAACGAAAGTTTAACTTACTCCAACTAATAATTATTGTTTTTACAGGTGGAATGAGAATAAACTCACTATTCAGCCCAAAAAGACTAACCTAATTTTAAGTGAACTAGGTATTACGAAAGCAATCGTTCACAATTTTTTGAGCTTGCGTGCGTATTCACCTTAGTTTAAAAAGAAAATATATGATTTTGGGACTAAACTGTATCATTTCTGATGTCCATTTTTTTTACTGTGGTCCTTATTGGGTTGCATAAAAACATAAAAACCGGAACATGTGAATTCGTTGGTACCAAGCGATACCTAACTAAGTGTAACCTGTCTTGTATGGTATACGGTGTAACAGAGCGTTAATAAAGCTTGTAAAAAATACATTAATATAATATAATAAAATTCTGAGTTATGTTTCAAGAATCTGCTCAAATGAAATGACATTTTACCAAGAAAAGTACACTTGAAGTACTTATTCCATGCAGGATCATTGACTCACGCATGCCCTCACGAGCTGCCTGTTGCTGCAACGCTGTGCCGACGAGTGAAGATTAATACACTGAGGTGTGTCAGCAATTTTCTTAGTGATAGATGCTTTGAGAACAATTTCTTCTTTTGTTTCACTGCTATTTTTAATGAACTTTATATAACCTAAATCGTATCAAAAAGTATGTTGCTAAGTAATGAAACATAACGAATTCATGACGTAGCAAGAAAACCTCCTTCATGTTTAAATTTACAAATCAACCCTAAAGGTCTTTTATTCCTCACTCATCATCTCTCGCATGAAACTGGAATTTGCAAGCCAATATCAAAAATTCAACATCCAGGCCCAAAAACAATACATCCTCTTGTTTCAAATCTTGGAGCCAATAGCTGAAATCTTTCACATTAGCACGAATTGGAAAACGTCATCACTTCCTGAAATGTCACATCCTATTCCTGAAATCTTATATTCAATTCCTGAAGTTTCACTTCCACTAGCCGAAACCTCTAATCCAATTCCTGAAACCTCATATCTTATCCCTAAAAAATCTCTCATCCACTCCCTGTAATCTCTCATCCCTTTCCGGAAATCTCACGTTTAATTCCTGGAATCTCACATCCACTTTCTGAAATTTCGTTTTCACTTCCTGAAATCTCACATCCACTTCTTGAAATCCCACATACAATTGTTAAAATAACGTATCCACTTTCTGAAATTTCACATCCCCTTTCTGAAATCTCATATCCACTTTCTACAATCTCACATCCACTTCCTGTGATATCGTAACCACTTCCTGAAACCTCATAGCAATTTCCTGGAATCTCATGAAATCATGAATCCACCTTTCGAAATTTCACACTCATTTCTTGAACTCTCACATACAATTCTTGAAATATCACAACAAAATTCGTAAAATCTCATCATGATAAATAACATCCCCTTCCTAGAGACTCACTCTCACTTCCTGCAATCCCACTCCCATTTAGGTAGAACCATCCCATTCCTCCTCAAATTAGACTCATTAACTCTGGTCGTTCACTCAAGGGAAACCAGTCCAATGATTTAATTTCAGGTAAGGTGTCACTCTCGACGTACCTCATCTGACACCGTAACTTCAAGGCATTGATCTGCGCAGCGTAAAGTGGCTGTGCTGGCTGGCGGCGCGCGTCCGCTGTGCCAACGCTTTAAATATCGCCTCTGTTTGCTTGTGGGTCACTCTTTGATTAAGATTATTTGGCTACGCTGACAAGGTTCCCTAGGTGATTAAGTTTCATTGCCACTGTTTTCAAGGTTCCCTATGTGATTAAGTTTCATTGCCTCTGTATTCAAGGTTCCCTATGTTATTAAGTTTCATTGCCTCAGTATTCAAGGTTCCCTATGTGATTAAGTTTCATTGCCTCAGTATTCAAGGTTCCCTAAGGGATTAAGTTTTATTGTCACCAAATTCAAGGCTCCTTATTTTATTGAGCTTCATTGTCACCGCATTCAAGGTTCTCTATTTTTCAAAGTTTCAGTGTCAGAATACTTAAATTGCACCCATGAGTAATGGTGGGGCTCATTTTTTGGCCCGGTTTTGTTTTGGCCGGCGTTCGCTATTAAAATACTTGATTTTTATTCGAACCTATTTTCGTTCAGTTAATATTTCAATGATACGTAATTATGCTTAGGAAGATAAGCTTGATTTTTGATCATAACTTAACATCAGACTCTGGTTTTTGAAGCACGTTGCTATAGGTCCAATGGCGTAGACGCTGATTTTCAGAGAAAATAAGCAGCCGGCAGGCTTCTAGTTTTCTCCTCCATTTTGTGCGATCCTTCTATTTTGAGTGCAGATATTATTTCGTTCAGGAAAAAATAGCCTGATTCTAATATTGTTAAAAAAATATTTTTTATCGTAATTACGTTCCTATTGCATGGCGGGGCTCACAAATACGTAAATGTTCTTTACTCAACACTTCTCACCCAGTCGAAGCGCTGTACGGTCGAGTTCTAGCGAAAAATTTGTGAAAAACTCTAATGCTATCCAACCCTTACTTATTTTTACAATTATATCGTAATAAAGCAAAATAAATGATTGACGCGTGCGCATAGGAATAAAGTACCATAAAGGATTCACGTGTTTTAGCACATTGATCATTTGCGTGCATTATAGAAGAAGAGCGAACTAAAAAATTAAAAGATTTTTCTCTGAACGACCAGTGTAATTAATGACCGGCGGCTTTCGCGCTGCCCTTCGTGATGCTGGGAATGATCGCACGAGCAAGGAAGGTGATCGTGGAGGATTGTCGGTGGTCTTAGGTCCTTTTACGACATGAAATGTGATCGCACGTGATCGTAAGTGGTCATAGGTAATCATGAATGATCATAGGAGATCAAATATAATCGTAAATGATCGCTCAGAATGTTCATAAAGGAAGTAACGAGTGCAGGTGCAGTCAATTTCTTTAAATTAGCGTATCTGTTTCCATAAATTAGCGTACCTGTTTCAATAAATAAATACGTCAGAGACGAGAACAATGCTCCAAGATATTTGTTAATGTTTGTAATAATGCTGGTGGAATGTTGAGATTAAGAGAATTTTCAACGCAATGATTGGTTGCCATGTCACAAAATGTTTAGTAGAACGTATTTACCATTTGTTGCAACTATTATTTGCTGCTTAGGACGTCTTAAACTTCATTAAAATTTTACGTATTTTGCCGAGAAAATCCTTAACGATTTTTTCAAGTTACTTAGCCTAATTATTTAGGCCCTAATTAGGGGAAAATTTAATATCTCTGAGCCCTCGAAAATACTGCAGTGGAGATTTTTCATTTACTTTACGGTAGTCTTTCATCCATTCTACAGTTATCTTCAAACCATTACACAAAATAACAATCCCTGCCACTTTTGAACTTCCCTTCCTCCTCTTTCAATTTTTAAAGACACACTTAAAATCACATTCTAAAATGTGATACTATAATTTATTACACATACTATTTGCTCTGGGTTGCAGCTGATCTTCATCACACCTGGAGTCATTTGTCTGTTCCTAACTGATTGATTTTCTCCACCAGGTTATTTTTATCGTTAACTCACATTAGCACTTCGTTCATCGTAATGAAAATTAAATTTTCCTTTTACGTAGAATAGACTAATTTGTTCCCTTCGTCTCCTGATGACGGTTAGAGCAAATCCACACCGAAAGTTTGGGCTTAATTAGAAAATTTTTGTCTTGCTGAAGTCATCATACCAAACGAAAATTATGTTGTATGAAAAATTCGTCAAAAATTTGTGGAAAGTTTTTATTTTCCTTTCAAGTAATCTTTCTTTCAAATGCATGAGATTTTTCCCAATTTACAAGGAAAACTGCATCCACTCATATGCAGCTGCTCTGAAAGCAACCTGAAATCATTTTGACACACACTAAGCTTCATTTTATTCTCTCCTCACACTCCACACTTCCCGACGTCCTCCATTTTTTGTTCATTGAATTCAATTGAAATATGTACATCTCACTCCTGTATTTTGGTTCAGAAATTAGAGACGTCAGGTGGACCTGGCACGCACAACGGACAGGTACACCTGAATATATAGTTTGCTGCGGGAAATGTATCCCTATTTATTCGTGATGGTAATTTTCCATAATCGACTACAACAACCGAACAATTCTTTTTAATTTTGGCGATTCAGAACATCGGTGATCTTTTGCAGTCATACCATTCTCCAAAATTTTCTACTATCCTCCAGCATTTACTGCACAATTATTCTTTACTGTCTTCCACACTGCAGCACCAACCCCACCATTTCCCGTTGTCGTCTTCCACAGATTTCACGCCTGCCCCATTGCAGATTTGCACGTGTAACTGAAACTTTACCTTCCTCACCGGCCACTTACCTCACTCTTACCTTTTCCAGCGTCTTCTACCATCGAAATCCTACCCTGCTTGATTTCTAGTTTTAATTTTGACTATAAACTTGATCCTTTTAGCCGTATTTCCCTATCAGTACTCGTGCAGAGCTGCCATAGGTCTTCCGGCACCTGTAACTTTCCCTCTACCATCACGGGATGAAACGAAGGGGGTCAAAATTTTCAGCTTTGCCTGAACTTTCAATCCTTCCTCAACCCTTTCTTTTATTATGGGTTAAATCCTCGTCTGGATTACCGTCAATACCTCCTGACATCCCTTAAATTTTCCCACATCCTCCTCTTTTTCTTCCCATCTTAGGTTAACACTCAGTTGGGATCGCTGTTCGTTCATTCCTCCCCACCCCTGAGCACTCGCCCCTCCCCCCTCAGGGATATCCCAGCCGGGATTGCGGTGACCACCACGGACATCTTCATAAGTTTGCGGTGCTCCGTCGAAACGAAGGACGCGCGGACCCCTTTACGGGCGGTGCTATTTTGTCCTTATTTTGTCGCTGCAGAGACACAGGAGCTTTAGCCCTGGTGCGCTCCATCCATTTGACGCTAAAGATGCTGGGTTAGAGGTGGCCTGCCTGCCACGAGTGTCCATTTGTTCGACGCTAAACAGTTCCAAGTGGACCTTTTACGCACTTTGCAAGCTACCCTCGTGAACACGGCTCCAGAATGGTATAGAGTTATCTTTATGGTGGCTTCTTTTTCCCTTCGTTTTTCTCCAACACCTGAGCTCTGTCCCTCACAGGAATCTTTCTCACACTCTTCTCGATTTTTTCATGGTTCCCACCTTCGTGTACTCTCCCAGCTCCTCGTTCTCATTTTGCAGTCTTATGTTCATTTTGTTTTCACGTCGCTTTGCTAGTTTTCTCCACGACTCAAAACTCACAATTTCCACGCATTCATCACACTTTTTCAAAAATTATATAAATAATTGAAGATTCCGACTGAAAATGTCTCAAGTGCGAAGAAAAAAATATTTTAAAGAATCGACTAAAAACTTGGTAAGCAGGTAATTCAAAATTGCTGAACATGTGTCTCCCTTTCTTCTCGGTAACATGCTTGTTTTCTGCAGAAATTACTGCTGGTCAAACAGCAAGCACAGAAGTGAAAGTTTGAATATGTCCAAAAAATTTCGTGTTTAAAGGAAGTTGATGAAATTTATCGTCATAATTTTAAACTTTTATTTATAGCTCTTTTATGAGCAAGAAGGCCGTGACTGATGAAAATGTATTGTGATGTTGTGGCCAAATATTATATATGGCTTCATGATAACCATAAACTGCAGCACTGCATGGTAACTCTAAATTGTACATGGTTGCATGGTGACCATAAATTGCACATGGTTGCTTAGTAACCATAAATTGTACGTGGTTGCTCAGTAACCATAAATTCTACATAGATATATGGTGACCATAAATTGTACATGGATACATGGTGACCGTAAACTGTACACAGCTACATGGTGACCATAAATTGTAGGAAACTTCAGAGGGATCATAAATTCCATAAGTTACCGTGCGTCGCACTCAAAAACTTTCAAAATGCGACAGCGCGTGGTCGCCACTTAGAAAAATACCTGCGAATTCTTCAAGCACAGCATGTTATTTTAGGGGAGACACGTTTGATGAATTAAGTACACTGCTCAGACGGGCGGCTTCTCCAGAGCCATTATGGCATTACACGTGTACGCTGAAGCGCTGATCTCAAAAAGCAGCGAGGTTTTGTACCTTTGAGAACACCTTTTGACGTCCAAATTAATGAAGAAGACTCGAGGTGACACCTGGAGTGCAAGTGATGCGTTGGAAATGGCCGCTCCACCGTAAGTCTCGCCTGAGGCGCAAAATAACGCTGACGGAAAACCGTGAAGTCTCCCCCAACGCTCGAGCGCTGTCTCGAGAGGCCCCGTGTCTTAACGCTTGTTTTTGCGCTTGTCAGGAGCTGAGATGTGGCCTGAATTTATGTATATGTGGACATTCTCGCGTCACCCTTGTTCTGTAAAGAATTCCTTCTCTCGAAATTTAGCATACAAATATATACATACATATACACACATACATATGCAAATGCGTATGTGTGTGTTCATGTCCGCCAAACTCTATTTAACCATGAAATGTAGCCCCCCCTCCCCCCAAAAAAGAAAAGAAAAAATGGAAGTGCAAATCGAACTATATAAGGTAGATAGTTTAAGATTGCACAGACAAATTGTTTATCTAGCAATGAGCAGGAGAATTAATAAAAAAATACTAAAATAACTGTCATTGCTCGAATTCATAATATGCTCTGGAAAATTGAGCAATTTCAAGAAAAAGACTATTTTCCTCTTCTAGAGTTATTATATTTACGTCTCATTTGGCTTAGAGAGCATCCTAATCAAAAAAATAATACTTTCCACCGTTTAGTCACAATCGAACATTGTAGAAAAAACGCAAATATCTTTTATAGGACGTATTTTATGTAATCTTAATCGGGTCGGATAATTTGAAATTTATTTGCATTTCAATGCTAAAAAGAGACTTTGAAGTTCTGTAGTTGATCAAACACGCCGTGCATTTTCCGCATCAAAAATTTTAGTTTCAAAAATCGTATTCTTGACACTAGAGTTACCGAGCGTCCCAAATGCAGCGGCGGCGCTGATACCAAATAAGTGCAATCCAAACCTACAATCCTACAGAGTACAATTCACTTGTGTCGAGCACAGCCGGATATTGTGGAGCACAAGTGTTGAAGAGATATTCAATAATGTAGCTTCTCTGAGTGATTGTCCATGTTCGTATCTCAGCAGCGCATGCGCTCAGTCTCATCACTCTAGCAAATATGAAATATTAAAAATATGTAGTTTAATATTTTCAATCCCAATAACAAATTTCACTGCGTAACCTAAGTGGGGCTCAACACGTGCTAAGTGTGATTCCCAATTCCCAGTGCAGCTGGTCAGCAAGTATAAACTAATTATGATATGAATCGCATTAATTACTGGGCTCAACCAGTTGCCTCCATCGCCTCATGGAGGCGCAGTTACGAGTGCTAACTGCACTGCTTAATTAGCAACACTCATGGACAAAAGAGCCTGCATCTGCGCAAACAGTCTACGGATATGACAACCATTATTTCATTTGACTCATCACGCGTGGGATCTGTGATATAATGAACTTGCATATCCACATTGATGGAACAGGACGGAGATCTAATAGGCGAGGCAAAACAAGGATCAATACACTTGATAGACATTCTGTGGGAATTGGAAGAGAAGGACTGGATGAATAAACGGCAGAAATATGTTAATCAATTTGATGCCAAGGGGACTTTTTAAAGTACTTGCGAACTGGGATTTAGAAGTGTTTCATAGGTGAATGATGGAAAAAAGAATGAAATTCGACGTAGCAGATGGGGTGGACAATTAGCATGTAGCAGTTCAAACTAGTAATGAACGAAAAAAAGAGAAATACTTTCAAAGAATAATGAGACATGAATCCCTCCGATGATCCTCAATGGTTAGAAATATGTTATAGCTCTTAGCACTCAGTGGCTCCCCAACATCGTTTCCCTGATGCTATAACACTTCATTTGAGCACCATTCCTTACATGAAAATGAAGTACTAAATCTCGCATACAGCAATATATAAAACGTGAGCATAGTAGAAACCAAAACGTTCGCAGACTCTCCTTGAAACAGTGCCTGGAACATAAATTTGGATGTACGTAGTGACCTGCTAGAGGCTTAAGGGTGCTGCACAGCACAGGATGCACGCTGCACAGCACAGGATGCACGCTGCACAGCACAGGATGCACACTGCACAGTACAGGATGTACGCTGCACAACACATAGCACGCTGCACAATATTCCTAATTTTTGAAGAATTCAAGTCCTTTGAAAGTCAGTAATTTTCTATTCAACTTTTTGTTACATTTGTAACTGGTCATGGATCCTAATATGAATGTTAATAAGTACGGAGTGGCTGTCTAAGTAGCATTGCTTTTACTGAAAAGATTGTCAAATGAACAAGCTGGATTTCCCCTAAAAATAAATTTTCTTTTCCATTTACGAACATTCGGATCGTAGAAAAGCTTAATGTTTACTGAATAATTTTGTGACCAAAGTATATCATGCATAACATCTAAGCTCATTCCATTAGCTGAAACATTTTGTTTACAATGCTGATGCGATGTTCGTCCCCTTTCTTTTGCACGCACACACACACACACACACACACACACATCCCTTATTTTCATCCCTATCATTACTGTAGTTTGGTGAAGAGGCACGGCACCTCAACGACGCCGCTGGAACTGCCTTGCGCATCGATCAAGTTCTCTCGTACGAATAGCATTAGCGTGGAAAGCTGTCGCTGAAACAGGGACCCTCCTCACTAATAAGATCAATGGAGAGCAATAGAATTCACCCTCTTGGTCGTAATCGGTAAGAGGGATTAAAATGCGCACCTCAAACCACAGTATACAAGTGCCAGTCGCCGGAGGGAGCCTGTCAAAGAAGGCAAATCGGGTTGTGGAGCGAGGACTAGAGGACTAGGTCAGCGCGCCATTAAAACTAAACATTTTCCTCGCGAAATGATGCTCCGATTGGAGGCGAGCTTCACGGAATTTCAGGACTGGAAATTGAGGGCAAAGGGTTTAACGATGCTGAAGATTGTAGGTAAGAGCGCGTCTTTATATTTGGAGAGAGAAACGCGTTGGCAACGAATAAGAAGTATGGTGAGAATATTGTTATTTACTTGAATGAAAACGAAGAATTGTCAGAAAATTACGGACACGGAGGCTGAACGCTCGTTGTTTGTTCAATTTTTGGCACACAGT
>VOMN01015531.1:0-15832 GCA_014899125.1 Orchestia grillus | reverse complement strand
TTCTCGAACGTAACGAATACTTATTTGACCAACTGTAAGTGTCAATGTATCTTAGCAGCAGCAGTTAAAAGTGCTTTGAGGGATGACAATCGAATATCGAAAAGAGAAATGTTCGTTCTAGTATCAGGCTAACAAAAATCGAGCTTAACTCTGTCCGACATTTTTACTGTCGGTGTGGCGTTCAAGTGCATGTGCTTTGACTGAGAGTCATCTGAAAGCTAGAATTCAGCTCCCTGGTCATTATTTTTGCGTAAGATAAAGTAAGTACACGCAACTCATGCTTCAGATTGTAGCGCAAATATATCGAGAAATCGAGAGAGATAGAACTGAGCAATCTCTTGTTCAGAAATGCAAAAATGATCTCTTGAAATTAAATCTATCTCATCCTGGGTTGAAATACTGAGGTGCAGCAGTGTGGGGAACTGGTTCATTCTTCATTCCTGTATTTTTCTTTCTGCTTCTCTTTTTATAGATGATCACAATAGTTTGTTTCTACAAAAACTGATGGTCGGCTTTATGTAGCAGCATGAGGACATACACGCATCAGTGTATTGTATTGTTTCTTTTTGCTTGTAGTGAAATCAGAAATTGCTCTCAAATTATTGAAGTGACCTGACTTGATACGATGATTCAAACAGACTTACTCTTTCCTTATGTCTCTCCCCATTAACAGGTGCGGCAGTGAGAGAGCAAACAGCAATAAAGCTTTACAAATCTCCCCTTCAGCACCGGACTGAGAGAAATGACTACACAAATAAACTAGAAGTTGTACGTACTTAAGAAAGACATCGAAGTGGCGCTTAATCCCGTTGCTCAATTTACTCTGGCGCTGGCAAACAAGACTTGAGATATTCTCTTTGATATTGATGAAGCATGTGAGAGTAGCTGCTCCATCTCCCCACTGCACTGCGAGCTGAGAGTAAAAACCTTGTGTCATTGGACCTGCGTTGTGAGAATGCAAGATGAATTACAATTTTTTGTCGCGCTTGCTGCGGCGATACTCATGTAACAAGAAGTGAGTGAGGTGGTCGTATTCGTTTAATTGTGAGACAAGCTCTTCGATTTATTTTAGCCAGAAGCATGGAACGAACGTCGGATGAGCATCAATAACCTACAACGAGTTACGTTTGTAAGTTTCCATCGATAAGATATGAAAAGATGGGTATTCCTACCAAATGCTGCCGCGGTGCTTTTGATAGCATTCGAGATGGAACAAGTAAAATAGTTGACAGACGAATATTATTTAAATGTATGAGAAGTATGTACATTAAAATACTTGAAAATATAAGTATTGTTGAATATTTTCTTTCATAATGGAAATCTCATCCATAAATAGTTACAAGTGGAAAATTTGAAATTTCATCGTCAACGAAAATTTTTCATAGAGTAATATGAGAGAGAACCGCTGCAGGTGTGTGGTAACGTTGTCAAACGTTACCACACACCTGCAAACGTTACGTTGTGCACTTGCATTTCGAAGGAAAGCATGGGACGCTGCAGTAACACCGTGATTGTCGAAATCATTGCCTTCTTCTGCAGAGATTTAATAATTTTCTTACTTGTCTTTGCACAGGTTTTATCTTCCTCGTATTGATTCTCGCTGAGGTTAAACATTCCTCTTCCTTGCTCCTATTGGTGTGATTGCTATTAGCGTGTCGACAAAAGATGACTCTTCTTTTCTGTTTGGAGTTTATTAAATGAATAAAATTAGTCCATAGCACGTTATGCTCTGAACAAACCATTGGAAATCTGCCTGAATCGAGTTTGTCGTGCAGAATATCCGAAGAAATGTTCGGAACCTTTTAGAAAAGAATTTCTACATCACTTGGGCTTACATATTTTTGAACACGCCATGCTATTTCTTAAACTATCATTCAGTTATTCCGAGCTTAATTACGTCAAAGTAAAATTACCAATAATAAGTGAAACTTTAACATACTCTGTTTTGAAAAGTTAGAATTTCTCGTAGTTCAACAATATTAGCAATAGCATTATAACTTTTATCAGGTTTTATGTTCACTTTAATCTCTATACTCGTTTGTATCAAAGTGAAAAACGGATTACGTGAATAGCTTCCATTAGACTCAGGTAATGTACAGAGAAGTAAAATAAAAACAATTCTTAATAAAATGATTTTCTAATTTATGAAACGTTAAAGTGGAAGGGAGGAAAATAAAATACGTATTACTTTAACAAAAATGTTCTAGCGTTATTGCTTTTGCTACTCAATGAAAAGTTTCACTAAATGTTCATAAACACTCAATTCATCTACTTGATGATGACAGCGACGAAGAGCTTCTGTTTGGCACACAGTGTGTGACGCAGAACGAATCAAAGCTACCAACTCGATCGTGGTAGCACAAATATCCCTTAAAATCCAGTCAAAGTTATTCTCCCACGACAGAACTCTGACACACTCGAAGTATTTCTTCAAAACCGAGTGCAAGTTGCCCGAAGCAAAGCCTTTGCAGCTCCATGCTCTCTAGCGTGTGTGCGCAGCCAGAATGAAGTTACCAGACTGCAGGATCTGGAGAGCGTGCACCACCGCCCGCGTCTTCTCTGTGCAGCTCCCCTTGAGACCAGGTCTTATTTTGCGAAACTTTGTGCTCCCAAAATTCCTTTCTAATTGTTTGAACAGCAATTGAAAATAGGTGAAACTGGATGTCGGTCATTCAAATTACGAGTGCGTAGATTGGATACGTGGGTCCAACACTTGGGATATTTAGATTTCAAATCAATATTTGAGAACGTATTTCGCCATCCATGCTGCAGTGGGGCGGGCTTTAGAGCGCTTTGAGATACGAGTCAGGCAAAAACTGCACACGTAGTGCACAGCGGCGTGCCGAGCTTTGATCTCTGGAAAACTTTGTGGCTTAAAAGTAGATGAAAGAATTCTTTTTCTTTCAACAGCGTAAAATGTTTTTGTGTACTCCGAGCATTTTGGTGCTTCGTAAATGCAAGGTCAAAACTTTAGTAGTTTTTTACTTCTCCTTACTGAGCATCTAAGTTTGAAGCCATTTTTCAGAACTGATGTGAGAGAAGATTTAATGGAAAAGGAATTTGCAGGTTGTGTAAACATTTCTGTTTTGAAACCAAATGGAGTTCTATTAATGGCAACTTGTATTTTTTAGGAATAAAGTTAAAACAGTTACGATATCGTAGATATGATCAGGTGCAATTTATGCACAAATGAACGACTGCATCAATGCTCTGTGAACTATCAATTCAGTTTTGAAAGATGCATGTTCGAAATGTCAATATGAATTATTCCTGAGGGTTTCGGAATTAAAAAAAGCCATAAAATTAAAGTGCTTGAAAAATATTTTATGCTTCTTGAAATAAAAAAAATACGTACTTTATGACGGAATATATTCACATTTTTTAATTCTCCATTTTTTTGTGCAATATTCGTGATTGAAATGTAACGTAATGTGAAAACAACTTAACACTTTAGACTTCAATTCCTAGTGGCATTAGTCGAGCTGTTCTGAGCGTAAGCGCAGCTCGTGAGTTTTGACGAGCGTATGGAAAGGAAGCTATGCCCTAAAATGAGGCTCGTAGTTGGTTTCCGGATTTTCAAATTTCTGGATTTCCGCAGTTGGTTTCCGGATTTCAGGAGTGAAAATTTTAACCCCAAAAATGGATCGGACACCGGTCGATCTATTGAAGTTTGATGAAAGACAATTGAATTAAGTTCTTTGCAAAAATCCAAGGGAAACTATTTGAGAATTGGCGTGACCGTTCGACTGTGAAAAGAACCAACTTCTGTAAGCCACCTGGAATTAATGCGCAACATTGAAGAAATCGACGCTTCGTTGCGTCGCATTTTGATCAATCGAAAAACTTAACATCCGATGGCAGGAAGTTGTTAACAACAAAGAGTAAGTATATCACAGATGCTTTGTAGTAGCGCTTTTGCTTAATAAGCTAAGTTAACGAAAATGCTCATGCATTGTTCACCAACCTGGAATAAACAGCGCATAAATCTTCACACCATTATTTATAGTAAGGGTTACACAAGATATCAGCGAGGACAGCAGCCAGTGCTGCTTACTGTGGCTAATCCAATTGCCATCAGAGTGGTAATAAAAGTGGCCGTTATAGCCGATTCAAAATACGTCAAAACGCCATTTATTGCACGATAAATCCTAATCGCTAGATTTTCAGTGAGCGAGCTCGAATGCGAGCAGCGAATGCTTCAAAATGTAGCAGCGCAGCCACAGAAGGTCACCGAGTAATAAAAAATGTAGCGGTTTCTCCGCCAAATATGCTTTCTCAATTACGTATTCAATCTCGTAAAATGGTGTGTCGTCTTGGGAGTGTAATCAGTATAATTATGCAAATGATCGTACCTACGGCATTCATAAATAAATGTATGTTTTATTGATTATGATACCATAAATTAATTCGGCTGTTTATTTGTCGCTTCCGTAATGAAAGCCTATTATCTTAACGCCTTAACGAGGTGCACATTATTTTTAAAAGCCACCCTTTTTATGTCTAAATCTATTGCAAATTCATGTAATTGGGTTACCGTGTCATTGACGTAGAATACGCGGTCGAATATTTAGTCGATTTCCAAAGATTGACCAAAATCAAGCGCGTGAGTACAGCTGTTTTATTTAGCATCAAAAATTTTGTTTTCCAGTGTTGAATAGTGTTAAATATCAAGCCGCAAGAGTTATTCCATGAAAGTCAGCTTGTTAAAAACCTTTCCAAATGCATGAATCAGTAAATATAGTAGCCTTATTTTGATCAATGCCTTCAAATATATTTATCAGGCTGAAAGAATGAGGAAATGAAAGCAAAAATAATAATAACTACAATTACAGTGCATAAGTAAGTGCGAATTTCAATTTAGCCAGCGGTGGTAAAATAATTTCTCATCAAAATGAGCTCAAAGTTTGACAAAACTTACTGAGAAGAGTGAGATAGAGAATGTGCTATAATCATGAATGATATCATAAGATTAAGTGTGATCTCACCCGGAGGAGTGAGACTGCTCTGTAGGAGTGAAACACCTGTTTCTTTGTATATTTTACATTGTACGGTAACTGTTGGGCACCTTGAAGAACAAAAATTCGCTGACTGACTGCTTTCGAACCAAGCAAACACTTTATAAATATCAGCAATAATTTAGTAAAACCCCAGAATGTGCAAACAGGCAAAATTTTTGAGATATTAGTCGTTTTTGGTTCAGAGGATTATTGGAAGCTAGCGAGACCCGTGAAAATTTCACGGAAATTTAGATGAACAATGTTTAGATAAACCAACCCATGAGAAATAGTCCTCTCAAGTGTTGGACAGAGGTTAAAGGTTCAGGGGAGAGATAGTCCGGTCTTGGAAGCAATTTTCTTCTTGATGATGCGAGTAGTCTGAACTCTGTTAGGGAAACTGATAATGTGCCGCGAAGACTGTCTTTTTATAGCCAAACACGCAACCCGTACACAGGATACTTCACTCGAGACCTGTAATTTCACTTAAAAAGTGGCACGGTACGTACGTACAAGCGTATTAATATGTAGATTCAAGATATTTGTACAGCGCAAGAAAACAGCCCAACCGAAATGTGTAAAAGATATTAAGTTCTCTAGTTTTTATTTCGTAAATTCTGGCAAACTAATCTAATTGGTTGATTAATATTCTCAAGACTAACAAAACAATCAAATAGTTTATCAGAATATGTACGGTAAGGTGATCCTGTATTTGTTGCCTTGAGAAAAGTTTCAATAGGCCTGTTAAGGCTGATTCAAATTAATTACAGTGCTTAAAATAAACAAGGTTTAACTGTTCCATGCCTTTCAAACTTTCTGACTTTGAAATTATTCAATTAGAATAAGTGCATCATTCGCTACCCCAATTATGGCTCCCCATAAACGTCCTTGATAAGAGTTTTGATGAAAATAACAGCAACGAGACTTAAATTTCCCTATAAATTTTTGAGACAGTTACCTTAGGTATTTCTAAGTGTTTGGATTCCATTTCAATTTCATTCGAGTCGAGCTGAACTTGCTCTAAGAAGTGTGGTGAGTCCTGGAAGAATTTTTCAATCATTTTTTAGGCTTGATAAACACGGTTACATTCATTCCCAAAAATATTTTGCAGTGGTACAAATTAATTTGGCTTAATGTACTAGGCATTACTAGTCATCCTTTTTTAGAAAAAGGGTTACCTTTTAGTGAACGTAAAATGAATAATGGTCGGGACGGACTATTTTCCTTCCGTTTTCCCTCCGTTGCAAGGGGAGCTCGTAGATTTTGGGATCAGTTTTTTAAGCTGTAGTATCATTCTTTGACATTTAACCAAACTGAGGTGAGAAAAAGTGAAAGTGACAAAAATAACGGAAAATGCACAACGTATATGTTAGAATATTTCATATTTGTGCAGATTGACTGATTAAGAATAAAGCACTTATGAACAGAAAGTGATTGAAAACTGTATGTGGTGGCTGTAATTACGCCTATAATTTCTGATGAATGTCAATTAACCCGCGATACAAGCCTAAAAGTAGCACTAGTAGCGCAAGATCTTTGTTTGAAATGAATTAGAAGCAATTGCGAAACGCTCTGTGCAGCAATTATAAAGAAATAACTGTTCTTAGCCGATATAATCAGTTGAATATTTTCGTTGATCAAAATGCGAGAATTATATTTCTTTGATCGGAACTCGGAACCCTTTGCAAGACTGTTAATTATAGTAATTTAAACAGTTACTATATTACATTATTGTACTACTCTTCCATTAACTTTAAACCAGTTTTTGAGAGTGTGTCATCATGCATTTCCAGAAATTATTTACCTTCAACTTTTTTATAGTTAAATACTGGTAGTACTAACCGTAGAGTTTGTGTGACAAATTTCCTCCTCGGTGAAATTAACTTCCAGGGTGACAAACCCGTTTTCATGAAACAAATTGACTGATATTTTGGTAAAGCCTTTAACGAACCTATCATCATTACATAAATAATATTTATATTTATAAAAAATGTAATTCACCTATACGGAATGTTGAAAACCTTCACTCACAAATACCCTTACGATTATTTCACTCAAAGATTTTCTTTCTTTGGAGCATCGAGCGGTGCTGGAAAGAAAGCTAGGCTTGCTTGGAGTACGTACTGATATACATGTCACGTGAAGATTGTCTCCACTTCAGGCAAATGGTGAACTGCCTTACAGGCTCGTGATGGAGGGAACTCTTTAGCCTCGGTAGGCAGGCCATTCGAAAAGCAAGCTCCCTTATCTAGCGAAGTAACGAGCTACGGATGTGGTGCGGGGGCTGTGGTGACCTGGCGCATACACTCGCGGCAGACTTAGCTCCTGGCTTTAAAAATTGAGCTCTGCACACATCGAGAGTGGGAACCCTAAATGTTTGAACGGAGTATTCCGGGGTCCTTTGGAAATTTTTCCGATAAAGGTTTTGTTACATTTTTGAAGAGCTTTCGGCTTAACGTGAATCGAGCTACATTGGGAAATGATCGAAAATATCTGGTCAATTTTGTGCTCTACTACTAGGTAGTTCTAGTACTTATTAATTTTCAATTATTGCTACCAATCTTCAGGTTTGGTAGAATATTACTCCACTGTTGCAATCTCTGTACTCATAGGGCCATTGCTACCAACTCTAACAGAATAAGACGTAACTTCTAACATTATAGAAATTGCACAGAGGAAATCGCGAGATATTTGTCTTCTTCGTTTGTACAGGGACTGCAAAAATAATCAAACAAAATAACTGACTTTGACGAACATGAAACCATTCTTCTATAGCATTCAAATTGAAAGCGTCGCAAATTTTGAGGAAGTTGATGTTCTATTCCTCTGTCACTACAAAGGGGAACAGATTGCGCAGCACTTCCCCGGTATCGGTAGGGAGAGGTTCTTTGAAACCCCTCTTGTAAAACTTGTCCTTTTTCCACAATTCGAGGACGAGATAGCTGTTGACCTCCAGGAGCTTCACTGTTCTGTGATTGAGTTTGTTCATACTTGAAACGTCCTGGCGCATTTTTTTTCTCTCAGGTTAAGCGTGAGTTGACCTCCTCTATGTTTCCCTTTGTTCCTGCGCCACACACGCTCGTGCGCATCCATTGTTGCAGCTTTTCATTCACAGAGGATTGCACACCAGCTTCTCTTTGTGATCCGAGGAGAAGTGGATGAAAGACCCCTACTCTCTTTTGGGCGAATTTTTATCCCGGAATTTTCCAGCCAATGTTGATACAAGCTTTTCGAGTTTCTCATTTTCTCATTTCTTTGGGAATTAAAGTGAGTCGGGAACAAAAGGTATTCCTCTATTGCACGCTCATGAAACTCTGGGCTGAATTTTAGCCCAAAAGGGATTTGCTTTGGATAAAATTTGTCAGTTTTTTTTTTGGATATTTGGAATATTGAATGCGGTGAAATTTATCGTCAATGAGAGAATTTACTGCGCAATTTTGGAAAATTTCGCACAGGATTGCTGGATACGTCGCATGATAGCGAGGAAAAATATTGAATTAAGTTTTATTTTTTCGATATTGCGAGATTGCAGTTAATTGACAGCGCACTTTCTGACCAAGTCAACTTTTAATAATGAACTATTTTTTATGGCAATCCTATTAATGTCGCAGTTTCATAGCATAGCTCTTAAATGAACAATTACTCTCAGGTACGTACGGGATGTTCATAGAGTCTTTTTACACTTCTAAAATCAGATCAGGCAGCCTACAAAAAAAATATACATATTAATTTGACTCGTTCCATTGCACGCAGTGGTTATCAAAGAAATTGATCACATGTTTACTAATTGGAGTGAATCAAATTAATGTATTTTACCGATTGCTTTTACAAATACATTTAAAACCCTACGCGACTGTAAGAACACTCTGCACACCCTGAAGGAACTAGTCTTGCTGAGAGCGCGCTATGTGTGGGAGGTCGCTGGCTCCCGACAATATCGCTTACTCAAGTAAGTTATAATTAGGTTTGCCTGCTCGTAACGGCCTCCCAACGGCTTCTGAAGGCAACCTGTTTGAATAGAAGGCTGTTACCTCCGTGAGTTGCCTCAAATTTGAGCCAGAAATTGAACTCATGATTCTCGTAAGGCAGAAACCAACGTGAAACTTCTCCATCGTGAAGTTGGGAAAAGGCGGTCTAGGTAGGGTCAGAAATATTGGCACGAATACAGTGAATGTTTATTGGCATGAAGCGAAATGTATTTTCTTTTGAAGAAATTTAGAACATTTTAAAGAGCTTATGGGAGCCTCAATTTTAGAAAAAAAATTGAGCACACTGTCAAGCAGATTTACTGTTCATAGAGGACGATTAAAAAACGTAAATTTTGCGAAACTTCTGATGAAGGATGTATAAGATGATCATCTTTCGAGTAACTATGCAATTTTGCCTTTGATTTTTAAGCACGTACATGAAAAAATAATTAAAAATAGTTTAACCAAATGAAGTTCCACAAAACTGAAATTCGGAAGTCATTTCTTCGTTAGTTTAAAAAAGGCTGTTAGGGAAATAGAGGGACAAAATTTCACACAAACCAGAAAGAGGCAAACGAAAAATTTTTGCCTCTATGAAACTTGACGAAAAATATTTTAGTTTTTGAGATATTTGCTGTTTAATGTTTGAAAAGAAGAAATGTGAAAAAATTGCCCACAAATTATTTATTTACACATTTACTTTACAGAAATTACTTAAAGTTCCCACGACCCACATCGATGCACTTGTGATATCACGTGTGCCAGCGCTTGCAAACGATGGTAAGGTCCGGGCAGCCTTCCTTCCTCAACGTTTACACGCCTCCGACGACACGCGTCTCTTCTCTTTATTTCAAAACTTCCGCTGTAACATGGTGTAAGTTTGAAAACATTCTATGAACAGGTGTCTAACGGTTTGGAAAACGCTCTTAGTGTAGCCTGGTTGTCTGTCTTGTGTTACCATCGGCAGTACCATAAATAACCTTTATTAATATCAACACGTTTTACCGTTGGGTTTTAAATGCTTTATAACTACTGGTGTGGTGGAGATGTGAGGAATGTGAGGCTTAAGCTTCCTTTTTCAAGGGAAGTACTCCGCAGTCTCGTGAAACGCCTCCGTGAGCCGAGTATCGAACCCAGGTCCTTTCGGTTACGAGACCACCACGCTACCACTATGCCACGGAGCCCACAATAAGCAAGAGCATGCCGCCTATTGCTCCGTTCTTTAAACGTTCCACATTGCCAGCGCCGTGTCACTATAGAAAATCAACAGCAACAAATGGGTGAGCGAGAAATTATTCTGCTGCGTGATCTAGAACAATCTAGAACTTACCGGCTTAAACTTTGATGATAAATATCTCAAAAACCAAACTTTTTTCTCAACGCTGTATGGAGTCAAAAGTGTTGACTATTTTTTGGCAGGTGTCAAATTTTGCAACTCTTTTTTCCTAACAACCTGTGTATCATTGTTAGAATAAATATAACGTTCAAGCTCAACAGATCATAGAATACACAGAACTCGACGTGCAACTTCATTTCTGCGAAGCAGGTTGTTTTGGAAGTTGTTGTTCCTAACGAACTTAGGTAGCTGAACTCGACAACTGTTGTTCACCAACTTTCCGACTGAAAGCTCCTAAAGCTGCTTTCTCTGGCATTCCTACACGCATGTCTGGCACTCCATCGTCTCTGCCCTGTGTCTATCGTCTTTCTCTGTCTATGGTATTTCTCTGTCTTCCTGTCCAACGTCTCTGTCGTCCCGTCCAACGTCTCTGTCTTCTGTCAGTCACCTTCCTCTGTCGTCTCCTCACGCATGTCCTGAAGCTCTCGCCCACAACCTTCGTATCTTTCCAGCATTGTTCGCTGCACAAATTAATTCAATTAGGAAACTTACTTCAAACGGATAGCTTGGTTTAGGTTGCGTGTATTTCGCTGAGAAGCCTCATTCATTATACATCAGGTACGGCTCGCTACTTGCTGTACTATGTAAATGTGGTGTGATAGCTGAATTTAGCTACCGCTTTGCTTTGAGCGGGAACATAATGGTATTGGACAAATTCATTCGCATTCGAGGTAGAGATCCCCATAATGCGCGAATAACAAATGTTAATTAGAGACAGTGAGAAATCTGGGGCCATTTAAGACCACCGTTTTTTAGTGATATTAGTTTACACATTGGTGAGTTAATGTCTAAGGTCTCCATTTTTTGGAGAATTAGAGCTTCCATCATTTAGGGATTCGCTAATTATGACGCTTTATTATATCTTTCCCCTTTAGATCCCTCACCAGCACGTATTTTCAGTAGCATTTCGTATCCGTCAGTATATATAGTATTTTCTTGGTCAAATGTGGGGTGGAAAAATGGAAAAATTGAACAATACGATAAATGTGCCTGTACTGCCGCCGTCGGAAATGCTCACTTCATTTAATGAGGCCCCTAGCTAGCTCTCCTGAATACGCTCGAGCGTCCAGGAAATGCATTTTACCAATGAACACATTTGGAAATTATTATGATTACATAAGAATTATTCAGTAAAAACCTTACATTGGCCCGTAAAGTAGCTTCATCGGGTTCTATGCAAATAGAATTCAAGCTAAACTATACGATCAATTAAAATTTACATGGTATCCATCACAGGGGTTTGTGCAATGCACTTGTCTGGTTAAAGATGAGGTCGCTGTTTCAGGGAACCTGAGAGGTCTCAATTGATGCTATGCTAAAATTGGTACGATTTGAACGTTTCTTAGAGAATTTACTAAGATGGTGTCTACGTTTCAGTGTAGGCACTAAACTACATCGAATAGGTTTTTAGTTACGGGTCAAGTTCTCACGCGTTTGCATAAATCGAAGAAAATAGGGGCCAACACCTGACCGTGTATAAAGAAAGTTATATTTTTTGTCGATTCTGATCTTACTCTAAGTGGCCAATCTAACATTGTTATCCCCCTTTAATTTTACTCAGTCAACTCAACATTGATTCCCATCTTTATTTTATTCAACTAAGTTTTAAATTCGACGTCGATCCTCTCTCTGAATATACGCTGTCAATTTGACTCTTCGGTCCAAGTCTTTAGCAAACCGTTGAGGCGTCCGTTAATCAGCCGTCGCTGTCCGGCCGGAGTACGCTGTGACCGTTACGGGCCTTAACTCAGCCATTTAAGGCCGTAGCTCGGGCTAACGGCCGCTCCCAGGGCTGAATCAATTGAACGTTATGGCTTCCTCTCGACAGTTGACAATCGTCATGCGTAGTGCCCTGCCAGGAGTCCTTTATTTTCCTTCCGCCTCGCGGAAAACTGGGAGCATTATTTCTTACCAATAATCCTAAATTTACTATTACAGCAAAGAAAATGGAACGGTGATCAAAAATACACGATGTTGAAACATACGAAGATTGTGATAAATCGTAAAAAAATTAAAATTTTCCAATTTCAGCGTGAACAGTGGTAATTTTAGTTGATTACTGAACACGCTCTATATTTGCATTGATAAAAATAAGTGATGATTCCCGGCAATGAGACCAAAAATCTATGGTAATGAAAATGCCATTGTTTCATTCAGACGTCCTAAATTTTTTACATTTTCTCGCAATTTGAAAAGTTCGTTGGGTAAATCTTCGTTATATTTGTGAACACATTCAAAACTTATCACTCAATAACTAAATACGGGCTTTGCTATCGTATCATGGTAACTTTTCATTGGGTCAAAGTGAATGAGTTATTTCTTTTAGCATTGAACATTTGTAAGAAAACAAAGAAGAATCTTCAAAGGCCCAAACGGGAATTTACGGAAGTGTCCCAACAGGTTGAGGGTGGCTTAGTATGCTGTCAAAATCCAGATGCTCTGGATTGGTTAACTGATGTTTTCATTGATTGTTCGATTGCCTGGAACTGTGCTCGCCAGCTCGAATGAGGGGAAACTTAAACTTCATCTGGGCTGTATTTTTCTCTCCTAAACTTTCGCACTTTTTCGCAGAGAGCGTTTCCAGGGGACCGAGTCGTGAAGACATCAGACACATAAGGTAAAGACATGTATCTATGCTACCTATAATTACAAATGTTGCGAGAAATAGACTGTGGACGTTTCCCACAATCCTCTATCACAATCTCTTATGTATTCAATGGAAATACATGAGGTTGGGATATACGTTCAGAAATAAGAGGGAGTAACCTTCGTCATACTCACCAAGTCTTCCATTTCCATGATCGAATGTCTGTAATCTTTTCAAAAGTCGAAATTTGCAATTTTAAAAAATAAACCGGTTTGGGTCAACAATATCGTAAATACGAGTTGCTATATGAACAGAACTTTCACGATGTGAGTCTCCCATGTTTAAAAGAGCTTATTCCATTCGGATATGAAATATTTAAAAAAGAAAAATAAAAAGTCAGACGATTAAACCACCACGAGTTGAAAAGAAGTAACAGGAACCAAAAAGATTATGTGTTACATCGTG
The DNA here is from genome assembly GCA_014899125.1 of Orchestia grillus. NCBI lineage: Eukaryota > Metazoa > Arthropoda > Malacostraca > Amphipoda > Talitridae > Orchestia > Orchestia grillus. The sequence goes on along the minus strand of VOMN01015531.1, from coordinate 2,422 downwards.
AAATAGTGGTTACGATGTCGCAATCAATGAAAATATCACTGCTGTGACCTGATGTTCATCTTTTGTTTTCGAGAATGTTGTAGTATCAACAAATACATTTAAGCTAGGAACCAGACTAAGTATCTTTATAATTTAAAAATCGGCCCTAAAGATCACAACCAGTCTAGTGTTTTACACACCGCAAGAGGCCTAAGCAGAAAAAATATATATATATTGAGTGGTAAGGCATTTACTACGTTAGGGACACTAGTCTACGATACATTGGAAATTGACCAAATCGACGCATATTCAAAGATGAATACCGTAAAGTCAGTCGATGCAAGTGATCGCAGAACTAATAGATTAACCCTGAACTTTAAGGTATCATTAAATTGGTCAACGCAGGCCAGCTCCGAGAGATGAAATTAGCACACCAACGTTTTGCGTCTCCTCAAATCGGTCAGCGCGAGCGAATCGGACGTTGGAAGGTCAGTCGAAAAGTGTTTCCATCACCCACACCAAGTCCCAAATTTCACCCAAGTTCCACATTTCACCCAAGCCAAGTTTCACTTTCACCCATACCAAGTTTCACATTTCAGCCAAACCAAGTTTCACATCTCAGCCAAACCAAGTTTCACATTTTAGCCAGACCAAGTTTCACGTATCTTCCAAACCAAGTTTCATATTTCATCCAAACTAAGTTTCACATTTCAGCCAAACTAAGTTTCACATTTCAGCCAAACTAAGTTTCATATTTCACCCAAGCCAAGTTTCACGATTCACCCAAACTAACTTTTACGTTTCACCCAAACCAAGTTTCACGGTTCACCCAAACCAAGTTTCAAGTTTCACCCGAACCAAGTTTCAAGTTTCACCCAAACCAAGTTTCACGTTTCACCCAAACCAAGTTTCACGTTTCGCCAAAACCGAGTTCTACATTTCTTGCGTCTCTGATATTTCTCAAGGGACGCGCCTGGCGTCTGTCAGCATGGATAAAAAATTCATTCGATTTTCTCGGCTGACAAATACAAAACACGGACTAAAACTCCCTCGAAATTCCGAATGTTGGAAGAAATAGCAAAATGAATTATTCATTTTTGTTTCAAATTTTAGAAGTAGAAACGTGGAAAGCTTGGAACAGTCTTTTCATTAAGTTTTTTTCATGTAAATTGAGAGTTTTCTGATAGTACAGTAATTTGAAGTGAACAAACGTCTATTTCTCTGATACACTTAAGGGAAAGAATTATTCTATAACTATAGCGGCCCCAAGCCGTTAAAAATGACAGTGAATAACATCCAAAATTTTATAATTCTCCGTATCACTGAGACGCCTTCTTTAGAATACTTTCGCAGATCAGGAATTCGTACCTGAGATTCTGGAAAATGAATTTTCTCCTTTATAATTTTTACAGTGAATGAATAAATGGTTACACAAAATAATATCTTGATGATTAAAGACGAAGGACTGATGCTTGCTGTATATTTGGTTTTAATTTTTTTCACTAGACTTTTTAAATTTGGCTGTAGTCGGTGAGGCAAGTTTTGCATTTTAAATTTGATTCTTTCGTCCGTCCCTTCGAATATTCATACATTCATTTTCACTAACAAAATTATTCTAATTTCAACAAAATTATGAGATTGAAGTAACATACAGTGCCTGTAAAAAATTATCTGTTGACTGTCAGGTTGTATAGATGATAGGAAATTTAATTTCGATTTCTTCCGTGATTCATGTTTCAAAATGCAAAGTTTCCGAGCAACGTCACTGTGTACTCCATTCAAATCCAGGGAAATTTACCAGAAACAAATTACATCACAGGACCTGTGGGTAAAGAAAGGGAAAAGAAATTGGAAATCGAACACACGGACGCGAACGCGCTATCAACCGACGGAATAATTCGTCCAAAAGCTGACCAACGTGTGGACGTGTCCGGCCACGCCGGCCAATCGGAGAAATTCACTGTCCAAAACCGACAAAAAAATACATAGGATGAATTTTGGAGTGATTCTACATGAAGGCACGAAGGTCTTCCTCTGTTCCCTAGATGTTCTTCTTCAGTGTTTTCCAATAATGAGAAACATTTCTAAGCCGATAGGTCGGTTTGTATATGTGATACCAAGTTTGATGGGATAGGCCTCATGCCGTAACATGGTTTTGGTTAATTTCGCTTGTACTGAAGGATGTCCAAGGTGATGTTATTCGAAAAATCGGTTTTGTTTTCCATACAACCTGGATAAACTGAATTAAATTTTCTACAGGATTTTAACCAGTCGTAAATTTCTCAGGATGAGTAAAGGAGGGGATTCAAATTAGACTTACAGTGAATTTAACTGAAATTCAAGACCAGAAGGTATTGCGTCCGTTAGAATCATATAAAGGAAAATAGGTGAAATCCAGGGTACATGATGAGAAGAAATTAAAAGCCTCAGCTGGAATTTTGAC
>VOMN01015528.1:0-16318 GCA_014899125.1 Orchestia grillus | reverse complement strand
GTAAGTTTCAATTGTTGTATTTTGGTTTTGGCTGAAAAATACGCTCATAGATAGTGGGAACATAACTTTCTCTATAGATTGCGTAACGAAAATTTACTGTCTAGGTCAAGAAGAAATTGTGGGTGAGGCAGCATTCACTTTCTCGCTTCTCTTAGTCCCGACTTCTTTTCTTGCGCCCCAGACCGACAACTCCCTGGGCTCGGAGCTGCAAGGGGGCGCTCTGCCCTCCAGACTGGCCAACATCACACTCATCGGTCCCAGAATGAAGAACATAGCACCCAGGGCGCTGGAGGTGAGCTCTTCACCTGCCAGTAATTCAGGCGTTTCTACAGACGAGGTAGCTTGTCCGGACACAAGGGTGTGTGTGTGCGAGAGCGTTGCACTTGTTTAAACATGAACCGCTTTGATTTATCAATAGATTTACAGGAGTATTGAAGAAATGGATATTGTTTTACGTTAGCTTATATTTCTTGGCTGTCGCATCCGCGCTTGCAATGGTTGTCCAAAATTTAATTACAAATTAAATCAAGTGTTTCATCAGAGGGTAAATGAACCTGAAAGAAGGTGATATTTTAACAAATAGACTCATCGGAAATCATACATTTAATTGGTAATATAAGGTATATATAAAAGGAAACGGAAACAATGTGCTTCGAACCCAATGAAACGGTCATTTATTCTTAATTTCTTTATCTTTGCTTGTTCAGTAAATTTAGAAGCATTGTTCATATGATGTGACAAGGACAGTAACGTGGAGGCTTCAGGTTTTCAAACAATAGAGATCGTAATAATGAAACGTATCCTGAAGCGAAACCTGCAATAGAAAATTTTTGTTCAAAGTCAGGACAAAAACTTAGAAACAAACAGGTTGGAGTCATGCATACAACCACTAACATTTTATTACGTTAAAACTGGTTACAGTTCGAAGGCAACCTGGATGTTACTGAAAATTACTTTCTCTGTTAATTCATAGTGGACTCAAAAAATCAGAGACTTGCAACACCAGGCTAAGCAATTACCCTAAAGCCCTCCAAGCAAACACGTGAGGTTCTCTGAAGAAGACCAGGCAACAGGACGCGGGGAGGCAAGAGGAAAGAGCGCGGAAACTCTCTCCGCGTGCTCAGCCTCGATGATGCCGAGGGTTCGGGTGGTGGAGACCGTGTATTCAAACTTACGACGTGATATCAGTGTTCGCATTCGACCGGAGAGGTTATGCTCCTATGAATTACGCTCTTAAATGAAGTGCTAAATTAATTTCCGCTGAAAATTAAGAAGGAGTTAATGGAATTAATTGGTAGCCTCGAGAGGTTGAGGAGGATGGAAATGCTTTCAAATCTTTCATTCATAAGACAAGTATCGTATGGGTCGTTGTAAAATTTAAGATTTTGATTAACACTTATGATTGATTCTACAATCTTAAGTGAAACAATAAGCGCACTAAATTGTCGAATATTTCTATGATGAAATTGATAGCTGAGGTCACTTACTGCCAATCTTTCTTTAGGCTTCAGGTCGATCGAATGCCTTGGAGTAGCCGCTCCAGCCTCCAGTTTCCCTTAAAAATTTTCTGCTCATAAACTTGAAAGCCTCCCGGTGAAGTTCGATACTTCACGCTGCCTAACTTTGATCCCAAATACTCTGTTCGATAAAAAAGGTTTGGCAATAGGAGCAATTTCTACGCAGCGGAGCGTGAAGATTTCTCAATTTTATTGAGTGCTGATTGAATGAAAGAAGGCGCGGAGACGAAACTTGACGGAAGACATTTATATGCTGAGTGCCGGAGGAGAAAACCAACTTATTCATTTGTTAAGGATAGAAGTTTGAAATTTATTTCACATAAATTGCTGGAGGATATATTTGAACCTGGCGAGTGAAGAATTCTTTCCCAAGAAATCCTTGTAATTTTACTGATGTCAAACGTTTCAAGCGTCCTTCAGGTTTTGATATCCGCAGAGACCTAGCAATAAAGACGCTTTTGTGCATCCTGAGAAATCGATTTGGGTGAGTGTAAGGAGCTTGTACCGGCAATATATCGATATTTTGAAGCCGTCCTCCTACCGCTCTACAGCAAGAATTGCAGTGTACACATATCATATGTTTCAACGCAATATTCATGGCAAAGACCGTGATTTTTTAATACGTTTTTCCCTTGTACATCACATCAACATTAAAGATATTTTTTAGGACAAAATTCCGTGAGTTATAAGGGGCGTAAACATTTTATCATGCACCCAACCTACAGCTTGGCGTGCTGCTCACCTAGAGTCATGCTCCAGCATCACCAATTCATCAGCGATGTATGAGCTGTTGTTCAGTAGCCCAACATCTAGTTAGTTAGTCGCTCGACATCATTCAGTCGTCCAACATCTAGTTAAAGAAAGTTAGGAATTATTATCAGTGCAAAACTGAATAGCATGCGTAATGGTTCAGCGAGCCAGATTGGTAGGTTTTATTATTCAGTCAAATGAAAATGATGATCTGCATCCACTTCAAAGAAACTTCCTTCACTCGATCAGCCGCACTTAAACATATTACTACAGTTGTCATGTTACTAAAGAAGTTGCCATGTTATTAAAAAAGTTGCAATGTTACTAAAGAAGTTGCCATATTACTTAAGAAGTTGCCATAAGCCACTGCAACTCGAACATGATAAGTCTAAGTGATATGCTCTCTAACATGACGCTTAGTTTACTCTAGTTAGTCATTAGAAAAGCATATTGTGCGCAAATCAAAGATTTTACTGACTACAAGTTTGACTTATTATCATAATAATGAGCCCTAAGACTATATATTGCTTACTAGAATAACTTAGTGTTCACTTATGAAATGGACTTCTCACTAACACTCCGGATAGTTTACTTATTCAGTAATAAACATGCAGTACTGCGCACTAAGATTCTACGCACTTCAAAAATGCTACAACTTATTTGAACAAAAAACATTTTCCTTCAACAACCGAATCCAACTGGCTTGCAGATCCCGAGTAGGCCACCACAGAACTTTCGTCATTAAATAGCGAGACATGTGGTTAACTATCGTTATAATAGCCCGGAACAAAGCATGTGCTTATTTTGAACATGCGAAGACCATATTGCTCACTACCTTCATTTTGGCCACTGCTACAATCTATACCTCATTAAGAGCACACTTGTCTCTACACCTCACTGACACATAGCTCAACAAAACATACAGAAATGTATTAGGCGCTGCTGCTACGAAATAAGGCATGCCTGTGTTTCTTGCACTGTACTTCAATTCCTGAAAAGCTCTTCAACTCGTTTATGAAGTCGAGCTAAAGATTCGAGGGCGGTTAAGGAGATTATCAGGGAATATGGGGCTTCCCTGCTCGGCACTTTCAGTGATACTCACACGAGAACCAAATTCGTATTTCAGAGGGAACCAGGTAACCCAACCCGCATTTCAGAGGGAGCCAGGCAACCCAACCCGCTTTTCAGAGGGAGCCAGGCAACCCAACCCGTATTTGAGAGGGAGCCAGGCAACCCAACCTATATTTCAGAGGGTGCCAGGCAACCCAACCCGTATTTCAGAGGGAGCCAGGCAACCCAAATCCGCATTTCAGAGGGTGCCAGGCAACCTAACCTATGTATATTTCAGAGGGAGCAGGGCAACGAGAAGTTATGTGGACGTAGGCTCAGCTCCAACTTCAGGAAGCTTACCTCACTGATGCTCAACAATCTTCAAAGCTGTTTACCTTCCCCCATGTGCAGCAAGTCAGATTTCAAGATCGTTCAGTTATTATGATTGCCCATTAAATATGTATTTCAATCAACGTTCATCCTTGACGACCTCGTGGTTTCGAAAGAGCGTAATGGTGGTAGCGTCGGGCTCCAGGTTTGAACGTTATTGTGCTGAATATACTGTTGGGAAAATGAGGTCCGCAACGAAATGTCTACACTTAAATAATAATATATCCCGATTTGTATTTTTAGAGTACTTTATTATACATATGTATAATGATAAGTGCTGATCCTCATGTCTCCAGTATAATTCTTTTACGACGCAAGATCGTTTTTTGCGTTTTTGTTTTCACTTTTTTAATGTGTATTTATCATCTTGGTAACCAGTCCTGAAGCAAGTTTGGCAAACTCAGCGACTCTCCATTGACAGAAATGTTTAATGAGATGGTCATCATTACCTACCCAGTGAATCCAGACCTGGTTGAAAAATTCTCTATTGAAGCCTCTCAAAACACTCGAATTCAGTAAAAGAGGTCCACATTCTCTCTGCAGCTCATAAGGAAAACAATTAAGCGTTCCTTTGCTGATTGTCTCTAAAAACTGCAAGGGCTTAGTCAACCCTGCTGCAAGAATTTGAAAATTTCGTGTAATAAAAAACCGTCAACGATTTTCTTTTTAGAAGCCAACTCCAACGCTAATGATGGTATGTGTGCACCTGCAGTTCTTGGGAGTTGTACCAGCTTCGTGCAGGGCTCAGTTGTTTTATTATAATCGGCGTAGCTTCATTTCGCAGAGTTCACTGGCCAGCAGCGCAGTGGCAGTGCAGTGGCGCGCTCGTTATGTCCACTTCAATGACAAAATTGCTGTCGAGGAAAGTTATACCACTGAGATCTGCAAGCGGCTCATAGCTAATATCACGCCCATAGAGTTAATCTAAGGAGAACAACCAGAATGAGTCAGAAAACTACCACCGCTTGGAAGAACTACCTAAAATCTGCCGCACTGATTTAATTTTTAATAAGGCAGTGTATATGAAAGTCTATACACTGAATTCAAACAAAGTCTACATCATCCCCTCCATTGCCTGTGTGTAGGAGATTATTTCACCCCAAGTGGAGAATTCTTCAATTTCTTTCGAATAGGTATCTTACCCGTGGAAACTGGACTTTAAATTGATTTCCTGAGTAAATGAGTTTTGTTACGCCTTTTGAGTCTTCCAGAACCTACGTATTTAAATTGTACGTGGGTATGGAATTATTGTCTAGTTGTGGATACTGTCATTTCATGGATGCACGAGAATTACAGCTACACTTCAGTGTTGATCTCCTATTAAAGTGGGGACGAAGGCTCAGACCGCGTATTTTTTTCTCTACGCGTTTAGAAATGAATTTTTCTCTAGAACTTTCCATTCGTGAGCTGCAGGCGCAGAACAACTAGTTGGCGCATGCGCTGCAAGCTGCGTAAGAAACAAAACAATTTGTTCAGAATTTTATTTTCTCTGCGAGCGATATTACGTCTGGCACCACCAGCCTCTGCTGTACGCCTCCAGGTGCTGAATTTTACAGTTTGCCGGTGCAGCAAGCCCTGTGTATATGTATAGTTTCTGTAAGGCGCTGCGTGTATGCATAGTCTGTGTGGGCGCAGTGGTTTTGGTTTTTAAAGGTACCTTCAGGTCAGGGGAAAGTAAAGAAAATATGATAATCTTGGTATTTTTATCAAGATTTTGCTAATTTCTTGATTCATTTCTCCCGATGGATTTTCACTTTCTTGCATAGAGTGTCCATCTTTACTCTCTGTATGAACTCTGTGCCGTAACTGATATGATTTTTTTCGCGCTGTTAATGATGTGTACGATTAATACTTCTATTTAAATAGAAGTTTTTAGCAACCTAGTCCTAGACCTAGACTCATGGTTCCCATACCATACACGTTTCTTGAACTAAGTCGTCGTATATTTTTTGACGTACCTTCAATCACCTCAAGGCCACAATTTCAAACAAAACTCCTTTTTTTCCTTGAAGAACTTGCTCTCTGTGCTCACTCGTATGAAGTGAGTGTATTCGTAAGACTTCCTAAGGATTTAAATGAACAGCCCCGGCTTACCCCGACTGCCAACATGACTGCCTCCTAATTCGATAAACTGCAGCCAGCGCTCCGTCACCTCGACATCAGCACCGACGAGCTGGCAGGAAAAATATCGCTGCCAAAAAGCGCTCGAGAAGAGCTGCTACAAGCCGCTAATTCAGTTGCTGTGCAAGTCATTCCAAGGCACGAGGTCGTAATTAACGTTATTTGATGACCAGACCTCCTCAGCCACGCCAGCCAATCGTTGCTTCGCTTCCTACTCCAGCCTGGACTACGATGCAGGCACTCTTGGAATCTGTACCGTTCTAACATTTGACTTTCGTACAACATTTTACAAAATTAGTGGAGTTAGGATATTCTGAAACTGAGAATTTAAAAACTGTGAATATTTTAGATAAGTTATAACTTTATTACTTATCAATTCGTAGATGAAGATGGACCTATGACGTTGAAATTATTAGTGTATTTCATGTTTCACTTCGATGTGTATTATGGGAGCTGGAATTCGACGTAATATTTTTTTTTGGCTTTGGCTTGTAATTTGACTAGCCACTTCTGAAATAATCCTCGCCACGAAGTTCTGACATTCGGGGTTTGGATTAAGTCAAAATTATAGATTAATTTCGATTTAAAACAATGAGTACGTAGTATAACTTCGGCACATCAATAACTTCGCTCTAAACATTACTAAAAACATAACTCAAGAGGTATACAACTTTTTGAGGTCATCTAATGATAATTTTTCCATGTACTTATAGCTTGTAAAACTTTTTTAGGAGCATTTAATTCCAGGCACTCTATTTTGATTACGTTACAGAGTTATCCCTACATAAACATCAACCATCCAATTTCATGATGGCCCAATAAATATCTAAAACACATCGTACTTTGCAGCACTCAGTCTTGAACATATTTTCCACCTTGGACATGGATAAAAAATTCATAGTTTGACTATTTTTCTGCAGATGCTGACGTCACGACAGCTGCGCTTGACGTTCCTTCGTACAGGTCTGAGCGTGGTGCCGCACGACCTCTTCGCCAACCTGGGCAGAGTCAGGTGGGGGGCGGCGATGATGTTGGATGGATGTGGTATTTGTCAGGGGAAGGGGGGGAGCGAACGAACATATTCATGTGCTCTCAAAATAAATAATGAATATTCCGTATAGTGCATCGTGATTTAGGGTTCAAAATTGTTTACATGAGATTTTCATAACTGGATGCCTCATTTACTGACACCGAATTTGTATGCGATCAAAGTAACTGAAATGCTCGCATGAAATACCGTAGACTTATGTATTCCCCAGCTGTCCAAAGTTCAATTTTATTTCTCAAATAAATAATGGGACGAAAAGCCGCGTACAGCAAAGAAAATAAGCTTCGCTGCATAAAGCATATATGTATATGTACATAGTGTACGGAATAGGATCACAACTTTATGAAAGATCGGGGGTCAATTAAAATACAGGAATCCGCATATCTAAATTTACCAGAGCAAGTTTTGAGCAATTTAGACTTGACTAACACGATGTACGAGTGCAACAGTTACTTCTCTGCGATGCTAGGATGACTGAGTTAGTTAACGGTCAATGCTACAAGGTCACGATTTGGCTTTATTCAAATACATGTTTCATTTCACGGGATCATAAGTCGTCCATTTTGGACTATTGTGCATAGGAAAGAAGTACATGCCTCAAGTACATTCGTAAATTACGCTCTCGCATGCCATTTGTGACAGGCCTAAGGAACCGTAAACGAGTTTTTCTTTTTCCGAGTGCATTACAAATGCAGCAGACGTCGGCGCAGTTACGCTCGAGCATGCCAGGAATGTCACGCGAATAAAGATTTTTACACCATAAAATGCTGAAATTCTGCAATGAAACGGGCGAGGGGAAATTTTCAGCTCTGAATTTAATTTCCAGCTTTCAAGTCCCGCAGTTTTCCAGAGCTGACTCCTCTATTTTTGTGAGCAGAAGTTATTGATGATTTTTCAAGAGAAAAATAAAATTTGAGAATTAGTGACCGGTACCTACTTATTTTTCACATCCCACTGCACTTTTCGTGACATATAAAGTGCCATTAACGTTCAAAAGTATTTTTAAATTCAAGAGACTATCTATTTTCATTAAAACGATTAGGGATATAATACACTTGATGTTTTTAAAAGTTAAATACTCCGAGTATTTGAATACTCGCACTGTTCCCGCATATTCACTGATGCGCATAGACAGAGTGATAAAAACATGATCCATTTCAAAAATACTTAGGAGCTCTTCTCGATCGGGCGAATGGTGTGAGCTATCCAACTGGCTCCAACGATGCAAAGTTACCATGTTCACCCTTTTGATTTCCTCTACAATATTGCAGCGGTCGTCCACCCAAATTTCCTAACGCTCTTGGAGGAGACGATGTGGCACGCATTTCACTTTCAGAGACGATGTGGCACGCATTTCGCTTTCATAGACGATGTGGCATGCATTTCGCTTTCAGAGACGATGTGGCACGCATTTCGCTTTCAGAGACGATATGGCACGCATTTCACATTGAAGCTCAGCCCATAAATATTCGCCAGGGGTAAAGTCTGGGGATAATTGACGCATTCGACATGATCAATAATTATTCCTGTGTCCGGTAAGCCACATCTCAATGATTTTAGTGTGATGGATGCAAATTTTAACGTCCTAAATATACCCATTAGCATAAGGAGAATAGCAGACATTTTCTGTGAAATGCGTTTTCAAAAACGTCCATATAATCATGTGAAGTCATTTTGTAACTGCAAATTGCAACAAAATGTTATTTCCTTCCTTATTTTATACCCTCCAGCAAAAGATACTCCTTATATGGGGCCAGTCAGAAACTATTCTCGTGAGAAAGTGATAGTTAATGATATCTAGAAGCAAATGAAATAAACGAAAGTGGTAATGGGAACTAACGCTATAGTTCCAGGTATGGAGTTATTCAAACATTATTTTAGTTCTAGTGAGTCATTTTACCCGTGCTTATGAAGTAACTCAAGGACATATAAAACATAGATTTGCAAATTATGAGGACCATTCGATGTCTTAATTTGATAAGTTTGAATTCATTCCTGGTTCTTGACCTGGTGTGAGACACAAATTCCTGGTTCTAAATGGTGTGAGACACAAATTCCTGGTTCTTGACTTGGTGTGAGATACAAACTCCTGGTTCTTGGCATGTTTTGGGACAGAAATATTTATTAATCATTTACGTAAGACGTTTTAGATACAATTTTGAGGTACTTATGTAGGTGGAAATGCCTTAAGCAATGCTCTACCACTTAAGTAATAACTACACTGTGCGTCAGACTAGCGACAACTAACAGCGATTAAGCTATGACCAAATTTCAGCATCGACTCAACCTCTCCTCCGGCGAGTTCTGGACGAAAACGTGGTTTATTCAGCACACTTTTCTAATTTTTTCCAGATGTACAAACACACTTGAAATTGGTCGCTTTTTACCAGAACGCGTTCACAAATTACGTACAAATGAATTCATGTCAAGTTTTCTTACTTAAAATCGAGAACTATATCAAAAGTTTACTCGTTCAAAATTGAGACAAACAAATTAGATCAAAACGAGTTTACCCATCTTGGCCAGGGATAGGGTTAACTAATACGTATTTTGGCGTGAAATTTTTCCACATTTAAAATTCTTTCATTGGGATCTCGTCAGGTTCCTAGCCCTGGGTGCGTACAACAACACCCTCACGGGCGTGGGAGAGCCGTACACGACCGTCACCTACCCTGGTGCTCGCGGCTCCATCTTCCTGACTGACCTCAGCATGCACCACAACAAGTGGACCTGCAATTGCGGCATCGGGTTAGTTCTTGGCCGTCAAACAGTTGTTATCTCTCAACGTGAGCTTATTTATTGCATGTTGATCATTTAACATTGTGTAATTATCAATTACCATGTGATAGAAAGCTTGTAGGTAGAAATTATATTATTTTGATACCTTTTGTTTTCATCACCAGATGGTTGGAAAAGTGGCTAAAAGTGTGGCGCAGCAGCGTGTGCGTCGGCGACGGAGACCTCTTATCGTACTTGAATTGCCAGAAAACTGTGCGCCAGCTGCGGCAGACACAATGTACAGACCGACCTAAATCCATCATGGAGTCTCTTAAACACGACCTGGAGTGCGGCGTGTCCAGTGCCCCTTCCAGCCCCAATCCTGTGGGGTCCCCAATGACGTCACTGGCGCCACTCCTCGCTATCGCGTGGACGTTGCTCCGCTCTGGGGCAAGTAGCGGCCGCGGGTGACGCCTTCATTAGAATCTTATGTTATCTATTGTACTATAAGAAAAGAAATACTTTCTTATTTGAGTAATACGCATGTTATGCAGATATATTGTGTGTACATATACGTATAATGAGCTTCTTAACGTTCATGGAAGAGATTTTATCGTTCTTCATGATAAGAAGAAACCGACCACGAAATTTTATGCGTTCATAAAGTTTATCTTGTTACGTATTGTGTTTAAGTTTTTCGTTGCAAATTATAAACAGAAAATTACACCCTGAACCTTTATACAGTTGACTGCAACTGTACTCTTTCCAGCTAACACTAACGACAAGAAATTTCACTTAGATTTTTTTTTTATCACGTCGACAACAATAAAATTTGATTACTTCGTACACACGTGATATCATGAAATAAAATTTTAAATTGGAGGAAGATTCATGACATTTCTCAGCCGACGTGTTGTGCGTAAATGATTTATGCACGAGCAACATCAGCATTCGCTGGGAACATTTTATTCCTGTAAAACCAATCCACATCAATCACGTCCATGAAATCACTATTGTAACCTAATTCAAGAAAATTTACACAGTTGACAATAATTTAACAACTATGGAATTATCAGTCCGGTAGCTTAAATTGAATATAGCTGAATAATTTTAAAATTTGTTAAATAATTTTACTGTTTTTTGGAAGTGCTCTCTATTTTTCGTTGGAATTTAGTGCATGTATGAGGTCAGTTGGCTGCACAATATGCGTTAGTCTTTAAAACTTCGAATAACATCAAATTGCAAAAATTTATTATACGTTCTAACTCAGTAAGCTACTTATACTGATTTGATTGCTACAAAAACTATTTCTTCGAAGAGTAAAGGATTTTAATGCAGTGCGGCATATTTTCTTCTCCATTGATATATACTACCTATACGATCGAGACAGATGTCCCAAATGATAGTAGACGGATATTTTTTCTGCAGACTAATGGAATGAATGGCGTTTATGAGAGATATCTACATATGATCTTTGTCTGTTTTTGCTGATCCTTCGCTAGCTAAGTACATAGCCGCTGGCGCGTCCCCAACTGTTCCAAAATATATCGTAGACTGATGTCGTAGGTCCATATGCTTCCTCTTGGATCAACGAAGGCTAATTTCCTTCTAATATGACGAGAGCTTTAATTGTTATTGTGTCAGAATATCATGCTATTAATATTCCCGAGTTAAGCAAATCGAGCTTTGTACCTGAAAGTAGTTCTGTTTTGTTATTTAACGAGTAGAATCTGTTTTCTTATGCGTCCAATAATATTTTGTTCATATGTAGCTTTGGTCCGTGGTAATCTTGACTACTTGGGTTTTAAATATGTAGTGAAAATACCATAGTGTATAATGGGAATGGAGATGTAAATAAGAGAATTTGTTCTCATTTGTGATTCTGAATATGTATCACGCTTTGGCCAAAGCGGTCTGGGTATAAAACCTAATGTTAATACTTTTTATTTATCTTAAGGTTGAAATGTGTGCATATTAGAGTAAACAAGCAATTTATAATAAATTTAAAGTGACGCAATCATTCAACACGTGACTGCAGTTGGAAAAGCTCTGTGCGTTAGCGCGCTGCCTGAATAATTGTTCTTACTTATTTAAATTCTTTGCTCAAGTGAAGAGAGTAATTATATGAAATCAAATATATGAAAAAATTCATTGGAAGTTCTTGACGCATTGTCAATCGAATTAACTTGCTGTATCATTCGATACCACCAAAAAATGATGCAAATCAGCACCGCTTCAATAAAATTCGAAGTGGGTGAGGTCTCCTTCATCAAGAAGTGGGTGATGGTCCCCTAAATCCCTAAGTGGATGAGGGCCCCCTCCATCAAGAAATGGGTGAGGGTCTTTTTCATCCAGAAGTGGATGAGGGCCCTCTTCATCCAGAAGTGGGTGAGGGTCCCTTTCATCAAGAAGTGGATGAGGTTCCTCTTCATTCAGAAGTGGATGAGGTCCCCCTTCATCAAGAAGTGGGTGAGGTCCCCCATCATCAAGAAGTGGACGAGGGTTTTTTTCCATAGGAGCGACATGTACGGCTTCTGATGTGTCAGCGCGGGCACCCCGACGCCAGAGCTGCCTGGATCGCCACACCTAATTAGGGTTGTAGGCGTCTGTGTTTGCTACAGAACTGTGAAGTCTTTCTTGCTGTGCACCTCCCCACCACGAGCAAAAACATTTGTGTTTTTTGTCGAAAGCTTGACTGACGTACGGTACCAGGATTTTAAGGTATTATAAATATTCAAAAACATAAATTCACTAAAAAATGGAAACAAAAAATTAAGCTGCCTATTAAGTTTAAATGAATTACATCATTTTATTACATTTAATGTATTACATGCACTACATGTACGACAAATGTATTACACCAGGGCAAGGAAACTTCAAGAAAAATATTGTTTCATTCTGGGACAGAAAGCACCTTTCGTCGGCTTATAAGTTTTCCAATGAAATCAAGTTTCTTGGTGCCAAAAAAGTAAAATGCGGGACTTCAATAATTATCATATTATTAATTTTACTTCATGGAGTACGGGAACTCTATTCATTTAACATACGTTCGACGACAGCATAACATCCAAATAATAAAATTTTCTCTGGAAAGAATTTCAATTCATACTATTAATTTAATTTTGATGAAAAGATTTATTTGAACTTTCAATTTGTTTTTATTTGTTGAATTAAGTAGATGGATGATGGCAGTTAAAATATTTGATGAAATTTCGTAGATGAAATTTCAACCACAAAGTCAGGCCGAATGCCCAACTCTACACAGCTTCTCCATCATGGCCAGAGGAGCTAGATCTAACACTGTGTCAATAGCTTACACAATTCATCGCTGTGCATGCATCACAATTAAACTTAAAGTCCAAGAAGTAGAGGAAAATTTCTCTAAAACTAATAATTAAACTAACTAATAATAACTAATAAACTCAAAAACGTTTCGGAGGCCAGCTCCATCATCAGATCATAAAAGATTCAGTAAAACGTAATAAAGAAAACGGTGAAAAATTTCAATTTTTTCCTTAACACGTTTTTACTAATGGTGAAGCTGGCCCGCGAAACATTTTCGATTAAAAATGACCATTTTTATAGGAATTTTCTTCTCTTTTTAACTTTTAGTAAATGTCAATAGTCATTATTATTCTCGCGCTCAATCAGCCATACTCGATCGTTTCGAATCTCCCCTTAATTTATGTCCCATTAAAGATGAGTGGAACAGCCATCAAAGTGCTTTCAAACTATTCATTCGCTACTCAATTTGAGCAATTTTTCTTGTATAATTAAATTCCAGTTACTGCATTGTTTTTTGTCATTCGCGTAAAGATGTAGCGTGTATTCAAACTTGCAACAGTAATTATTATACTACAGTGTGACGTTCGTCAAATTTAGTTATAGAAGTTCCTCGGGTAATATTTTATTTTTCGTCACTCCTACTCTGCAAAAGAAACGTTTCCACACGCCAAACTATGACTCTTTTCTACAAACTGACAAGTTTATCTAGTCACATGATTGAGATAGCAGTTCTGAAGCAAAACTTCTTTGACAAGGACCACACCGGAAGTAAATTCAAGCTAAAAATCCCGAATTAATTTTTGTGGGATTCGATTCTGGACTCGAACATGATATTTCAGTATATCTATCCGTCACTGAAGTCTGAAATGTTTACTTGTTTGCTTGCTTGTGGTCTCGGCGCGACTTTCGCGTTATGCAATCTACGGAGGTTGCGATTAAGTTTTCGCGTGACTTATTCTTGCATTGCACTTTTTTTTGACATGATTTTTTCAAGCGACATGAAGAGTTGAGCACGGTATTTTCATATAATTATCAACAGTGGCCCGATGGGTCGCACACTGTCTAGTTTACGGTAAAAATGTCCAATAGAAAAGTCGACCAAGATGAAGTTCGTGACCACAGCTCGCTGGTGACGTGCGAGAAAAGTTTTCTGCCTGCTTCCCGACAGGTTGGTTATATTTACGCCTTTATCTTAATCGAAACTTGAACTGTTTACTCTCAACGTCGATGAATTCCATGAGTTTTACGTACAATTTTTACTATTTCGCTATTATGGACAAGGATTT
Source organism: Orchestia grillus (assembly GCA_014899125.1). Taxonomy (NCBI): domain Eukaryota; kingdom Metazoa; phylum Arthropoda; class Malacostraca; order Amphipoda; family Talitridae; genus Orchestia; species Orchestia grillus. Next base: position 2,153 of record VOMN01015528.1, on the reverse strand, counting down.
CCCTAAAGAATAGCTACTTCAGCGTTCCAATTCATATAATTCCATTGCAGAAACTTTACCTTCGTTGAAAATAGTTTAAGCCATTATCTGCTCTGCTCTAATTTGAAGACACGGTAGAAAATGAACTGCTTGATAACATTCAAACCTATTTTTATAACCTACGTGGCACAACACCCGACGCCACCTGTACTTGAAAAGTGTGGCCCAAGTGGGACCGTTCGTAAAGGTCATTGACAAGTAGGCGGGAAAAATTATACCTTAAATAATAATTCAGCTACAATTTCCAGTAATTTGTTGAAGTTTTTGAAGAAGTTTCGATTGGCTAGAAGTGTGGCCGAAGACGAGCTGACGAACGGTCGTTGTGATGGACGTTTGTCGACTTCGAATGTTTGAAAAATATCCATGTTGTCGAAATGTTAACGTTTATTTATGACACATTCCGGTTATAAATGTATAGATGGCTTAAGTAAGGCTTTTCTATATCAGTTATGTTAGTATTTTAGACTATTTTACTGAGAAACTTGGAATATCAACTGTATTTCATTTTCCTCATTCGTCTAAAGTTCTTACAGATGATGATTTACTAAAGTGTCGCAGTAAATAAAAATTAAGTTTCTTCTAATCGACTATAGTCTGAAGGACATTTCTTTTCCAATTCAAGTTAAGTTGCCTGTATTTCAAATACAGAAAATTTAGTCTATTAGATGGTGAACATTGCGCCATCCATGAAATTCTCTCTCTTGAGTTCGACGGCAACACCTGTGAAGTACTTTCAAGATCCATTCATTTATTTCTTCATCAGACTTTCTTCAACAATTACTTCGAATCTTCCACTCGATTCTTTTATAGACGCCAATGAACTCGGCCGTTCTCGTTGTAATTACCTCGCTTACAACACTAATAAAATTATTTTCTTTTCCTTGGAACATCCTCGTCAGCAGTTCTCTAATTCCCTGCCTGGACTGTTGGTCTCCACGAGGTGTCGTTAACAGCGTTAACTTCAAGTCTCCGGATGCTAGCGGGGTTTTAAATCCAAGAGGCGTTTCCGGGCTGCTTTTACAGAGAAGGCTTCTTCAGCAGCTCCTTTGAACGGCCAGTCAGGGATGGGTGGCCTGGCTCGAGCGCATGCAAGACTCACAAAAAAGGAGATCTCTTTATAGCGTAAGTGTTAGGAAAGTCCGGTCACGCGATCTTAGAGAACAACTTCTTGCTTCCAGTTCTAATGGTCATACTAAATGGGTCTGAATTAGTACGCAATGATAACCCAGGTGAGGCAAGTGCCCAATTTTTAAAGCATTGCTGCCATTGGTACGACTTTTTCACGTATTTTTGAATTTCAATATGTGTTTATTCATAGTATTGTATTACACTGAACAATAATGTTCGGAGAAAAAAAGGAACTCGTAAAAACTACGTAGAAATTTCGAATTGCCGACTCATTTCAGACCGACAATTGTAGTTTTATCAAGAAGAGATCAGAAGGAAAAAGATGCTTTAAAATGACAGAGCTGACACTAAAGCTCTAAATGAAGAGGGTTACAATCTCTATTCGGAACGTTTTACAGGCGTTGCAGAAATTGATCAATACTGTATTCATACGACCACGAAACGCACAGCAAATGAAGTCCAAAAATATCTCTGAGGAAAAACGACCAAACTAAAATTACCTGAGAGGAGGAAACAAATTTCTAAGGCTCTATAAAAAATTACCCCTGAAGCTCTCGACAATCTCGCTAAAATCGCGCTTAGAATCTTGAACATCAGATGTGGTTTCCATCATCAGCTTGTCCGCTGTTTTCTCGTATCAGTTCCACTATCTTTTTCGATCACAGCTCGCATATTTTGATTCATTCTATAACAATGACGGCGTTAGGACGCTATATGTCAGAGGTTGGTGAAGTCGCTCAAATATTCTCCTGATAGCCAGTTTTAGCTCCTCTATAATGTAAAGGCTCTTCCCGATTTTTATCGGGGTGGACCAGAGCAAAATCTGGCCTGAAACTGTAGGGCTTTCATCTAGCCATAAGGCTTTCACGATCCAGCAGCTTCACTCACCCATCCGAGGTGATTGAGAGACAGTAGGGAGTGTGGGGATGGAAGGGGGGGGGAGGGGGGCCTGGGAAATATCTCATGCAATGGCTACCTAAATTCCC
>VOMN01015525.1:0-10634 GCA_014899125.1 Orchestia grillus | reverse complement strand
CCGAAAGAAAATCGGTGCTCCACTAATTAAATTCAACGGAATATCCGTCAAAAAAGTAGGCATCACAACACGCACACCAATGGCTGATGCCTCAGCCTAAAAGAGGACCTCATTTATCAACACGAGGTGCGGCACTAACATCAACGCCAGCGTATACGATTGGTTACAACGGCACCATTTAGCGAAAAATCTGGAATAGCTGGAAATAAATCATGATCCTGCATGCTCTTAGAAATGAAGACATAGTGCAGACGGCATTAAAATGAGAGACAATAGTATACACGACATAACAGACAGTAGTACTGTACTGCAGGATTTATCTCTATTTACACATCTACTCCCACAGTAATATACTCGTACCCTCTCCTTTATTAACCTAATCCTCAAAAATAGTAAGATCTCCCGGTCTTGGAAATGTCTGGTAAATGTACATTTGAACAAATTGTACATAGTGGTAATGTAAATGTACTTAGTGGGACAAGAAAAAAGAAAACAGCAATATCAATATTAATAATGATGAAAAAATACAAGGAAAATAAAATAAAAAATAAATAAAATTGATTAATAAATACCATTATAGTTTATTAGTCTACTATGTATAACTCAAACTGTATATATACATTAAAATAGCGTTTATAGTTTATTCAGGTACTGTGTACATGTAAATAAAAAATGAAAATGTTGATAGAGTGTTTATTGTCAGTTAATCATTGATGTGTACATGTAAAAAAATTAAAAATAATAATTATAGTTCATTAGTAGTCGACGTATTAGTAAATCTATTTATACTTATGTGTTGATTTAGTGTTTGTAGTTTATTCAGTCGATGTGCGTATGCAAAAAGAGAATGTGAACAGTGTTTATAGTCTGGGAATTGTCGATATGTACATAAAAAACATATATATGCCTATACTATATGTATGTGTATTGTCGTGGTCACCTATGCACCACGAATCCATCACATACTCCTGCCTAACAACGCCTATCGTACATACGGATTTTAACGTACGCGTTTGTCTTTTTCAATGATGATCGTGCCTCATGCGCACCGAGTGGCAATCTCCAGAGCGTACGACCCAAGGTTCGAAATTCTAACGAAAATCCCTCTCACGCCAGCAGCGACCAAAGGAAGTGTTGACACAACGTGATCTCGTGTAAGGGTAGTGAGCTATCGGCTACGGTAAGGAAATGATTCATGCGCGAATAAAAGTGTATCATCGCTGTTGAATCCGGACAAAAATATTGGGTGCGTAGCCGATCCAAAGCCGGAACCCACACAAAGAAATGCAGGTTTTTCTAATAGTTGAGAATTTTTTGGAAAGTAACATCGGAAACATTCTAGTTCATTGACATTCCAGTTATTTGTACATGAATACATCAATAACTGGACACATTCCAGTTCTTTTAGGTATAAGCATGATCTCAAATCAGGTTTAGTTCACCGGGCTCATAAAATTTGGTCTGACTGCTATTCTTTTATTAATGAACAGGAATGATTCCGATGTTACTTCTCAAAAAATTTCTATCCGTTATAGTTCATTCAGAGTATAATTCGAAAGGAAATTAAGCACCTTAGGAAGGAAAAATTAGTAGATTTAAAGGTTACAAGAAAGGTGTTGCATCTGGCAGTGACCTACATTCCTCATGAACAAAATAAAAAACTAGGCAAGAACTGAAAAACATCAATTCTATGTTTTATTCGCAAATAAATTAACATGTAGTTTTTCGTAATAATTTTTGTGTCGGAAGCTTCTTTAGATATGAGGATGGGGTGCCGGGCTTGTTGCGCAGCAGTGAGGCATATAAAAGTAAGTGTAGCCAGTGTCCTGCTGACTACCATGGTGAGACAGCTCGTCATTTGACAACGCACACAGCTGAGCACGAGGGGGTGTTTCTCCGTACCAGAAGAGCGGTGACAAACCCGCCTCTTAGTAACATACGGAATCATTCCCCTGAGACCATCATATTCATATTAATAATAATTTGAAGAGCATTTCCAGATGTGATACATGAAGTCTGAAGCTTCTAGAAAGTATTTTAATCCATCAGGCCAAACCCACTTTAAATGATGCTGAAACTCTGCCCCACTTAGTATTTTAGCTTAGATCTAGTTTTCGTCCTCTTATAGTATTTTGTTTTCAGTGGTGATATCTCAATTCATGTATTTACCTTTACAGATACTGAAGGTAAGTGTTTTCACTCGAAAGCTTTTTTTTACAATATATTAAGTTTTTTACAAAGAATCTTTCTGCCCACCTTGCTGTGCAGTTTTCTCCCCTTTACACCTCCCTCAAAGCATAGCAAAAACCATAAAGTGTCTCTCACCCAACGCTGGAGATTAAAAGAAAAATAGGAGAAAAGACGCATTAGAAGCTACCAATCATCCAACATAGTGCAAAAGTCTCTGCAAATTTCGGAAGCCTTGCTGTGAAATAATCTTCCCGGAGGTGTAAAAAATCCCAGTTGCTGAAAGATTTTAAAAAAGCGTGTCTCAAGAATAACGCATATATATATACACACATATATATTTATTTTCTAACATTTTAAAGCTCAAATTTACAAGAGCTAACACTTCCACTCACTTCGTATCAGTCTATTAATTATAAATAGCATGAAGTAATTATACACCACGTCGGCCGTGGCGCACTTCTGCATACTTATCCAATAGTTTGTCTCACGTATTTTTCAGTACATGTCTCCATTATCTATCCACGACTCTAAGATGAGTAAAAATACGTGCAAACTTGAGCATGAAATAGAGCAATTCGTGAATTTACTTCGTTCCATACGCATGATAACCTTCATAAATACTTTCTTCATCTCGATTAAGTGATACAGATTATTATCGCGTAATATTTCCTCTTACATGTCAATATTGGTAAATATTTCACGATTACGGATGAACGTGCTGCAGGTAAACCTTCGATGCTCTGTGACTGTGTTTAGTTTCTGTCTTAAAATTTTGTAACGCTTTCCCTAGGTAATTTTTTCTTTCATGAGTACGAGGAATTATAATTTTTCTGAAGTAATGCAAATAGTTCAACTAATTACAAAAATAATTAAATTTAACAGTCACGCTCACATCAAGTTCATTATGCATAAGCCACTGTAGTGAAATTCAATATCAGAAAAAACATTGGCGTATACATATATATATATATGTATATATATATATATATGTATATATTTATAAACACATATATTTGAACACGTATCGGCCGCATACCCAATGCCTATCACGTGAGTGTGATTTCACCTAAATTTCACGTACACCTGACACTTGACACTTATTACTTATAACTAAACACAGCTCTGAAAATTGTTTTCAATCTCATTAACTTTAATAAGATGTTAGCGTTATGGTATTAAACGCATTATACTATCTCTCGAATCGCTCCATCAAAAATGACGTTCTATCTCTCGAGTGTGCACCACCCACTTCAACTCGCTTACACACTGTGAGTGTGAAGCACTGGTGACAATGTTAGTAAATAAATCTCAATCAAGGGCTAGTAAAAGTAGACCCGTACAATTCTTATTATGATACACCTGTATTTTGAATTATCGATGCCCCATTGCGATTATATTTACCGATGTCTAGACTCTGTACGTTCACAGGCACGACCATTTACGTTTTAATTATTTTCTGTCACCTGCTCTAATCGTATCAGTACTATACTGTAGCAACGTTTCGTAATACTTCACAAGATCAAGAGCTGGAAAACTATTGCTATTTTAGTGTACCATAACTCTACTTCAAGACATCACTGCTTCATTTTATATACAGTAGATATCTATTCACACGTTCGATTGTATATCCTCGGTTTGATGGTTTTACAAATTAGTTGAAGTTTCATTGTACCACCACTCAAGTTCAAATTATCGATACTTCATTTTGCGTAGTTCTTAACCTGTTAACGATCACCACCAAGGTGGCCGGTGTTGCATTCACACGGTATGTGTAATCGACATCGACCGTGTGAATGCAACAACCACGCGGACATCATATGATGTCAAAACCCGTTAACAGGTTAATAGGTTCAACTATTTTTCTCGTATCACTGCCTATCTGTCAACTGTAATTCCCTGAATTTCATCAGAAATATACAAAGAACCGTGAGATGGTTTCGAAAAATATTTAAATCCAACGCGCTGATCACCACTTTGCTCTCAACGATAGGTTAGTGGACTAAGAATCACAACTGGAGTCTCAACGTGACATCCACACCTGTTTTTGAAGTTGTAGTTTTAATTATTGAGAAGCCGTTGTGACCCATACTTGTATGTGACTGATTTCGGAGTCAACGATTTTTTTCCCGGTGTAGAATTCGGAATAGGTTCGAATTTTTTGTTATCATGTGTAAAAGAATCTAGGTTACATTTCACAATCTTTTATGTTACAGTTGGCCAGCTTTGCGCTGTAATTATTATATTAAAAGATACGAACAAAGATCACGCGAAGCTTTGGATTGATACTTCACTTTCTGTGCTTAGAAATGAATTAAGAATCACGATCCAAAGTTTCAATGAGGCTTCTACTCGTAATTTTAAAATTGTAGTGTTACAGATCCCAATAAGAAATTTCATCGATATTTCCACATTTAAATATTAAAGCTGTTATCCTATTAATTGAAAAACCGAATGTTAAATGCTTTGTATCTGACTCATTTTAGAATAAACGATTTTTCTTTTCTTTCTTTTCCTTCCCAAGCCTTACTGAATTTCGGCCTCACCGGACCAGTGCTCGCTGCACTCTCCACATCAGTGACCGGCCTTCACGACACTCCTTCCTCCTCTGCCTCCAGAGCTACTGCTTGCAGCGTCTACTATTTGGTCATTGCGCTCCCACGAAGCGGTAAGCCGTCGTCTTACAGTAATTCTCTATTGATTTTTTGTACACTTGGCTAAGCGTTGCAGTAAAGAATAACTTGGCCATTTTCTCTCATTCTTGTTTACCCTATCGGATCGATCCTCATCCCCTAAATACTCACTATGAACAAAACTCTAAGAAAAATATTCCCATTTTAGAAAAAAGTTATTCAAGTCGAGTTCAGAGAAAAAAAGACGTCTGGGGATGTAGAGCACCATAGCTCTATCGCTGTTCTGCTGTAAATTAAAATAAAACATTAAATTTGTACACGCCTATTACTCTGAATTTTAACTTCCAAATGCTTTTCAGCGATTTGATACACAACTTTTGTGCATCAAAATTATCATATGTGATTAAACTCGATATGGGCTAATGGTTCTACATTAGACCCATTTTAATGAGCCTGCTGCGTTTTTCACACAAAGCAAATGCTGTCTACATACAAATATGCATAAGGCTGCAGCTCATTTTTCGAACAAAGCTACTTGCTCTCGTATCGCAAAAATAATTTGTTTCTTTACTGGGTGTTGTTCAATCAGATGAGTATCAAAACCCAAATGTTAATAAACGATTCTTATAGGGCTGCGTGGCGTACTGGTAACGTGATGGCCTCGCAGCCGAGAGGACCAGGGTTCGAATCTCGGCCCAGGTGGCATGTCACGTAACCAGGGAGTACTTTCTTTGGAAAATGAAGTTTAAACCACACATCCCTCACCTCACCAGTAGTTTTAAGGCATTGAAAATCCAACGGTTAAACGTGTTGGAATTAATAAATGTTCTTATTAAATCCTTTCCGGATACGCTGGTATTCGCAAAAGCTTGCACTTAAAACCACTTACTCGTTGCCTAACTCGCCCTCAAGCCAATATACTTTGTTACGTAACTCACCCTCAAGACAATATACTTCGTTGCCTAATTCGACCTCAATACAATATATGATACTTCGTTACGTAACTCAACCGTTACCAACCATCAACCTAGTACGAGGCAAACGGTAAAAAAAGCAGGTTAATAATAAGGACAACTTCATGTGTTTATTAAGTGCAACAGTACACATGACCATTCTAAAATCTTTTTCAAGTAGCCGGAGCTCGAATTTTCTTATTTTGTAGTATTTTACATACATTTTCGTACATTATTAGACCGTGTAAACTTAGTATTAATTTGGAAATTCTGGTCTTCGTGGTTAGTACACTCGTCGTATCCCAGCAAATCATGACTTTCACCCTGCCAGCTTCCAACATTCTCACGAGTGTGGGAGGAAAGAAGAGTAAACAAAATTGCTCTCACGATAAGAGAGCAGTATATTATGTCACTCAATTTGTAACTCTTCTTCTGTTTGTCTCGATAAGCAAGGATCCGATTTTTAGAGCACTTTGACATCAGTGATAGAACTAACAGACAGTTGCAGAAGCTTTTTCATTCAAACCCTCGAATTCACTGCGAAAATTTGAGCATCCTCTCAGGTTAAACATTTCTTTCAATAATTGACTCAAGAAGCAACGCAATAGATCTAATAGTTCTGTAATTCTGGTACGTGCACAAAGAAAAAACGACGTTAAATTCAGACCTTGCTTCTCAATCCCCTTACCTCTTCCTCGAATCATCGGGCACAAATGTACACAAAATTCTCTACTCGTGAGCTGACCAAGTAGGAACTTAATTATTTTGTCTTAGTCGTAGCTGTTCATAACCACTGAAATCTGTTATGTATTTGAAAACGTATTTTATGTTTTCAGATCACATTCTCTGATTGTGTTATTTTACGAAACCAGACTTTTCTGAGTGTCAATATTCGATTTTTATAACATCGATTGTACTTCTTTTTAAACTCAGGGTTAGATTCCCTACTAATAAATCAAGTTCTTCTTTTTTTTGCTATTGTCTTACGAAATGTAGAATTGAGTTATGGAACAACAAAACTCAAGAACAAAAAAGTCATGGGGACAGTATTTCAAGGAAGGGAAATAATAATGGCGCATAGAAATGGTAGAAACAAAGAAAAATCAAAATTACTGACTGCTAGTATTGCATATTTTATGCTGAGTAGTGAGGTTATGAAGTAACAATGTAGCAACAAACCAGCGTTATTGTGTTTAAGCCCCACTACACTTGTAATTCATCTCTTTTCTATCATTTTATTTTTAATGTTTCAGTACTTATCACATCAAACAAATTAAACAGTTCTGTGCAAAACGCGTGACGAAACTACGCACCATGTTGACGCATCGAAAGTTTTCTAACGATAATTTTTCAGCTCACCTCCAGACTCTTGACCGTCCATTCCTCCAGACCCGACGGCAAACCTAGCATCGTCTCTGTCAGACGACACGATGACGTAAGAGGACGTGTCTGCTGGGGGGAACACGTCCCCCAGGTAGTCACATGAGCTACCGCTGCAAGCGCACACAAAGCTCTCTCCCCCGAACCACTGACGATTGCAGTCTTGCGCACCTGGAAGAAGGACAATTTTAGTATATTATTTTTTTATCTAATATTTCTAAGCAAAGTCTTATGATCTTGCAGGTATTACGGATCGGATAAACCAGCCATTTAATGCGACTGCAGTATCTGCTCGCGTGACCGAGTTTCTTAACTGAATAATTAAGGCAAACTTATTTCTCAGTCCGTTCTGGTTTGTTATTATGTGATGGAAGATCTCATGCAAAATTTCAGTGTTTATGGAAATTTTGCCTATTTTTAACAGCTCTTCTGTCGTTTTAAGAAGTGGGACAAAGTTCGTCAGACTATGAGCTCAATATGTACTATGATGTCTGCTATACTGTATAGTACACATTACCAGGGAGTATTTCCCTAGGAAAAGAAAGTTTAAACCACACATTCCTCACATCCCTCACCACGCCAGTAGTTATAAGGCATTGAAAACCTAACGTTAAAAAGTGATGGAATTAATAAAGGTTCTTTTTTATATTTTAACACTATCTTGTCCGGCCAAGTAACAGTTAATTTGAACACATCCTACTCAACTCATTCAATACATAAATAGTACGAAAACAGTGGTCTCATCTTTGAGTTCGAGCTCACTGTACTAACTGTAACATAGGCCAGATAAAAAATAGGGAATTAGGGAACTTGAAAAAATAAGCTGAAATTAGTCTAGCAAAATTCAAGCGCAGGAAAACTTTGCTTACCAAGAAACTTCAATAAAAACATTCAGTAAACTTCTGGAAAGAAAAAAAAGAAATCTAAAATGGCATTTAAAAGGTATGCAGAAATCTACTTTCCACGTACTTCCTTAAATACATCGTTTCAACTTACTTTTACCCATACTTTTAAATTGGGGACATTCTTTTGCTATAAAGGTGACATTCCATTTAGTCTTCGTTTTGTGTTGAGTAAATTTCGTTGTGTACAGTGTGCATCGTTGTACATCGACTCTACCAGTAGCACATTGTAAGACAAGCGGAAAATGATGTTATTACTCACAGGACCAGAATTCGTCTATGCCAACCCCCATATTCCTCCAATCAACCTCACACAAAAATCGAATGTAACATTAAAATTTCAAATAGGTTGGGATTCGTTGATTGGTTCAGCCAACAATACCAGTGTTCATAGAATTTTACAGTCCCTTTTTATTCACACGTAAAATCGGATCTTAACTGCATACTGAGTGTCCATCTTCTTTCTTTTGTTTGTTAGATATTTTTATTCGTTGCTGGTTTGCTTTTAGGTATGCTAGCACTGGCACCAACTCTTTGTTGTGATTTCGATTTTTTACCCAGACTTTTTTAGCCTCGTTTGTAAGTTTTTACTCTGTATGCCTTTCTAGATTTATGTTTTATTTTTTTCAGAATTTTACAGACGTTGGGCTAGGGCCCGAAGCGCCTTGTGTAGATTTTCACAATTGTAATTGATATTATTTTTTAAAGTGGTTCTTGTACTAACATTTTTGTAGATCAGGCACAGTTGTGCAAGAAATTTCTCTTATAAGAAGACACTAATCAAGTACAGGTTTTTCTTTTTATGAAATAAGTATAAATTCAAAAGTTCTCAAAAGAAAAAAGGAAATCACAATGGCAAGTAAATTGTAGCAATCGCAATTAACAATTCATAATCATCATTTACGTTCAACACAAATTTTTGTAGAAAGCATAGCTATCACGTGAATCTCGGCCAGTAACTCGCGAACGTATGCACTTATGCTCAACGTAACTCCACTGACGTGAGCTCTGAGGTGACGCAAAGTTTCGTGAAAACTTGCGTGAAAATTTCGAGCTTGACTAGTTTGATAATAGCTCGCATCGTAGCTACGTTCGCTAAGCTGGTCTGACGCTACCAGCTGATCGCTGCCTCGTCGTAACTTGTTTTGATAATACGGCCCCGGATTCGTATAATGTATAAAAGTGGATTAGGAGTAGGGTCCTTATCTAAACTTATTTATGTGGTAAATGCACACCACCATCGCCGTACATACTGAGTACATAGTGACAGATAAGAAGTAACTGTCGCTATCCAGAGGGCGAGATTTTACGGTATGGAGATACTTCCAGAACGTCGCTGTAAACAAATCAGCGAGTAAAAAATACATAACTGCTAGAATTATTCACAATACATGACAAGTCATTTCTTCATTCTTAATTTTTTTACAACTCACCTGCAAGACGTGCAATAGCGATCAAGGAGAAAAGCTTTACTGCAGTGCTGTAGATGCAAGCCATGCTGGTTCTGCCACTGTTCCATCGACGCAAGGAGTTTGTACCTAATAAACCTAGAGCGTCTTTACTTATCAAACGTGACACAGAGATGTACGTATGTGTTTCTTCTCACGTATATCTCTCGGAAACTTTCCCACGACATTCTAGCGAGGTAAAGTATCAAATCCCCTGGCACATCAAGGTCGCGAAGGTGAAGGAAAGAAATCGCAGGCTTCTTTAAGAGTATTCTTAAAATCCTAACCTTTTAACAACTGATTTCCTGTCTTGCGTTCATGTTCACGTCAATTCATCGCAGGAGATCGTTTGCCTACTTTCAATTACTCACTCGCGGTTTTAAGACGGCACTGAGACTTCGAAGGTTTTATTCGCGCCAAGAGCAGCTCGCTAGTACGAACTACGGGTTGACTCCTACTTAGCCTGAGCTGACTGACAATCGGCGGACAAGGCTGCGCTGTGTGTTGCCATGGTGACGGCCAGCACATAAAAATTTGAAGCAGATATAACCTCCTTCAATTGAACTGCTGCAAATATTAGGCATTGAAATTATCGCATAGTAAAAAACTACCGTCAAATTTTTCACTAGAAATTAAATTTGTATATTACTAAGAAAGAACTTGTTTGCAAATCAACAAAAAAAATAAATCAGTTATTATTCCTAAAACCAAAAGTTTTTTCATCAATTGAATCAAATTTATACGTTCGCGTCATTATTAAGCATTGCCGCTCTGGTTAGCGTGATTACCTCGCAGCCGGGGAGTAAGGGTTTTTTAAGTTGGGTTTCAAAGGTGTACGTTCGTTTTGGTCAAGATAGATAGAGGAACACAGGGATCTAAACGTATAACTTAACTCATATATTTACGTCGTGAAGATTCGAGTCTGATCCCGACTGAGAAATGTTTTTTGTGGTGCGTGATTGTGTGGTTGATTGAGTTCGAGCGTGGTGTGGGGGTGTTGCTTGCTTGAAGTTGTAAGACGAGGAGATGCAAAGAGATGTTTTTAGGAAATACGAAGGACAGAGTTGCGCGGGAACAAAGGGCTGGATCATTTTGCTCAAGAGATAGGAAAACCGACCCGTCTTACGCCTA
>VOMN01015516.1:0-20799 GCA_014899125.1 Orchestia grillus | reverse complement strand
TCTTTAAACATTTGATGCTACGTTATCCTGCCGTGGACATTTGTTCACGGGCATGAATAAAAATTTCCTGCTTTTTTCGGAAGGGTGTGAGATTGTACACCGAGATGTACGAGAACATTCCAAATGTCTCTAATTGTTCATGGTAGGATCTACGCTGGTTGGATCATTTGTCGTAGCGATTGAGGTGCAGCACTTCCCTCATCTTTTGCCTCTTGTATTGTGTGTTACCGCCGCTGAATAACATAATGTTAGTTATATACGCTGTTATATTACTGATCCGAGAAATACTTTGTTTGGATTATTTTCCGCGTATTATTTACTAAGGCTTCCGTTTTCTTGGTATACATTGCATTTCACGTGCCTCCTTCTTAATCGGAACGTACTCGGACTATTCGAACGACTAAGGTCATTATTTCCTCCTAGTCTTCACTTACCCGTTAATATTGTGCAAAGTTTTATCTGCATGTATATAAGTTAGCTATAATAGTTGCATTTTTCATTATTTTAAGTTATTATCATTGATATTTAGTTAATGTTATTCTACCCACATAAGGCAAGGTCCTTCCTTCGAACCAAGAACGAACTGAGCGTAATGACAGTGGGGAAGGGGATATTGTTTCAACACTCGATCAGCATCGCGCAAAGCAATCATGAAGTCAAGTTCAATGGAAGGTGCCCGTCCATTGCACGGCTAAGATTCACCGATGATTATAAGGCCTTAAATTACGGCTGGCCGTCTTCATATATTACGGCCATAAACAACCGATAGATTTTCGGCCTCAATCCACGGACGGCCAGCTTCGAATATCAGGTCCTTGTTCGACCGCGCGCATATATAAGCAAGTCGGAAGCGGTTTGAGGCTGCGACCACCGAATCGCCTTTAATTCGTCCCTAATCGACCGTGTCTTCTTTAATCCCATAGCGAGATGTCCTTGATTTTAATGTTAGAGCCTTTACCGATAATTTCCTTTTGAGGGACAGTGCTGCTAGGTAATCAATTTAAATTTGTATGATAGTTATCTCTGCTAAATTCTCATCATTCCTGTGATTATTCTATCCATAGATAATTTAATCTGCTGTGTGTTCACTCCATTCTCGGGTGAAAGGCCAAGGGCTATGCCATGAAAGTGAAGGAGGCTTAGAAATATCGTGACATTAGCCTCAGTTGCTCGCGCAATTCGTTGGATAGTATGTACTATGTGACATGCGTTATCATTCTCTATACAGGTATACACCTAGTCGAATTAGGAATTTCTGCACTTTAAAGTATATGATTTGCTGCAGTATTTCAAGTTTTTTACGATTCATTGTCGATCAAGTAAAAAGTTCTATGAGCTGCGTGGATTAAAATAATTTATAAAAAAGAGTTTTGAGCAGGCATGGGGGTGTTGTAAGGCCTCGAGGTATTCTCGAGTGCTAAGATGTGCTTAGGTTCTCTCAATACAAGTTTAGAGTTGCCGGAGAAGCAATTTCACTGATAATTGAGTGGCGATACTTCCAAAAGTCTTTTAAATATTTCAGCCACGAAAACGTGGTATATCATTAAAACGGTATTACTATACTAATAAGACTATTACTATCCATTGCTTTACCGTATCCAAATGTTTCTATGAAATTGAAGGCATTTTAGAACTCTGTTCCGATTCCGAGAATAAGGTATGGTTACGTAGCTTATGGGAACATATTAGTTGGAAATTGTGCGGACATTTTTGTAGCGCTTACAAGATGTACTCTGTGGTTTGACATTATCTTCCGTGATAAATATTCTGGGCTTTACTCAGACATCTTCGTGGGTTGTTCGATTGGATTAAGATTTCGGTTTTGAGCTGGCCAATCCGCAGCAACAATATCATTTGCCTTAAGCCATCGACGAGTATTCTTTGCTATACGTTGTCCTGTTGAACGATGAAACCTTTTTTTGACTCACAAGGATGTAATTTTGCAACTGATGGTTCAGAACCATTTAACAATATGGTAACGTAGGTAGCTTAATTCATACATTTTTGCCATAACAAGATATAATATGGTAACATAAGCCGCTTAATTGATACATCCCTGCCATAACAACATTTTCTCATGTCACACAGTTACTTTTATCTGACTAGATGACTTTCGACCTTTGCTCACTAGTCGAATTTAAATGGTTTTTGGACAACTGAAGACAATTTTCAAATTTGCTACAGATAACCATAGCATCTTTTTGAATTTCTAGCCTTCTAGACTGTACTCTACAAGCTTTCCTTCAACAGTTCTTGTTGATATTTGTGAAGCATTGCTATTTTGGAGTCCACGCAGAGTTCTGATGTTTTTCTACAGTTACTTATAGACGAGGTATGACGAATCTGTTATCAGAAATAGATGTAACCTTTATCCTACCTGTTCCTTGCATTGTCTTCACTTCTTAGGTCAATTTGAAGAGCTGGAGATTCGTTTGCATCGCACATCGAGAAAATTCTATCTACTGAGCAATTTGCTGTTGAGGCACCTCTTTATTTGATGAACCACGATTTGACCGTTCCCACTCATACAACTCACTTGATTTAGGTACTCGACCGTTTGTTAAGTGTACCTATAACGCATTTTTGCATAAAACACTGAAGCTTAATAGAAATTAGTTGATTATGGGCGTTTGTTTCAAAAAAAAAAAAAATTACATACGTACAGTACAACACAAAAAATAGTAAGTGTAGCTAAGGAACAGTCAACCACAAATTATAACTAATGCATACTACGAAATATACTCACTAATATTGAGATATCAAAACCATAAAACATTCACGTGGCCTAATACTTTTGACCGATGCTACACATTCAGTCCTTTACCTGATGGTTGTAAAATAGATTCTTTAGTCCTCATCTTGAACTACTGTTTGGGCATGCAATAGAGATTAAAGTTTGTTCCGTTTATCCAAATGACTGTCGTGCTTCAGCATCATAGTCTCTTCAGCATATCGAAAGTCTTGTCATGTACATGTCTTCCTTCACCATATTTCCTAGGCTATTTGTATCATTGATTACTATTCACAAACCTATGATTCAAAACCTCTCAATCCAACTAGTTTCCAAGGTATTTATACATTCGTTCATTGGGAAGTTACTTCAGAGGTACCAATGTAATGGGAACATCCGCTTCGCCAGCATAGAGCATTTCCATCTTTATATCATCAGCTTTGGATTAATCGTTGCCTTCTTTTAGTCGAATAAGTCTGTTTAACAATTCATACGTAGTTTTAACGTTCATTCCTAAAGGCGTTGGTAAATTTGCAACCATTCTCACCGATCTTGCTGGGCTTACATTGAAAATGGCGTAAAATGAAGAATATTACCTACAATTTTCTAGAACGTTATTGCTCAACTTTTAGGTTTTCTCAAGATTAAACTCTGAAAACCTAGTTAATAGCTGTGCGTCATTAGTCAGGAGTGCTCAAGAACTTGACTCTAATAAATTTAAATGGTGTAGCATGTACGGCTGTGAGATCATAGCATTTCTTGCGCTGCTCCGTGATCTCCGTGAAACAATAAGGTCGTAATTTATTCTAAAATTTAAACCCCATGAAGCTAAATTTCTATCTGCACATATATACCCCACACTCAAGACTCAGGAGTAGAGAAAATAAAAAATGAATTTCTTTGCGAAGACTGAAACATACATCAGCCTCAGGTAAACCTTCTTGTATGCAAATTCAGATTGCAAAAGTTTCGGAAAAGCTTCGAAAAATCTAATTTCTCCTATTTCCATTTCAAATTGCATACAATCATTGGGATACTCAAAGCCGTGTCAAACATGTACCACAACACAGGTCCTACTAGTTTCTGTTAGCACCACTTTGCCATCACAATTTGGCTATCCTTGACTACATAACATTGACTGTGGCAAATTTCAATAGTTAGGAGCACCTACTTTGGATTGCATGACCCTAAAATAAATTTTATATGTTATATAAACACTTTAAATTTTGTGAACTTATTCCTTGAAAAAATTAAGGTCATAGCATAAAAAATATGATGGATAACTTAAGATCGAAACAGAATTATTACATACACACTTATGGTAGCGTGAAAAACAATGCTTGGAAAAAACGAAACTTTAAGTATCATCATTGAAAACCTCAATCACTATCTGTTCTTGAATTTTTTCTGGCTCCTAAGTAATATGAAATTAAAGTGTTCCGTTTTAGGCAGTATTAGACCAATTTAACAAACTATATTTCTATGCAGACCATATCTTCAATGGAAATCATTCCATAACGTTTCACTTGTGAAAATACATTTTCACGGAGTAACAATATCTATATCCCATACATATTCAACAAAACAAGCACCAATATAACATATACACGATGTTAGGAAAAAAGAGGTACCCATTTTTACACCTATCAGGAAGAGACGAACTAAACCCTTTTGCCTCTATGAAACGAGTGACTTTTTCAGATATTCGATGTTTAATTATTGAAATGATTTTTTTTTCTCACAAATACTTTATTGATACATTTACTTTATAGAGATCATTCAAAGTTTTCGCCGTCCACATCGATGCATTTGTGATATCTTCGACTTGATGACTGCCGAATATTGTGAAAAAGGCCTGGCATTTCAAAAATATCGCCAGGAGCTAATGCGATTCTTGCCCCGAGATCTTTCTCTAATTGCTCCTAGTTCCGCCATATTTTTATGATGCGTGGCTGAAACCTTACTCTCAATTATTAAATAGTTTTTGTAATCGAAAGAATTCAAGCTTTGTGATGAAGAAGGCCATCCTTCTTTTGAGATAAAAATAGGAACATTAGTTATCAGCCACTCCAGAGGTCAGTCAACGCGACGGTGCTAATACCGCTGAAGTGACCATTGACGTATTTTGAAGCATTTGATTACCCAAGGTAACAATGACTAGACAAGAGCCTCATTTCGCTCATTTTGTTGGTTAGGTTTGACCTTCTGATCCTCATAAACAAATGTACTTCTTCCAGATTCAAAAACTGCATCCTAGAGAATCGCAAATACCGCTCTCGGTCTCGCAGTAACTACTCGGGGCTCAAACTCACCATTCCTCACCCCAATTCGACCGTTCGAAACATTCGAAATTCAGTCGCACGTCGAATTTATTTTCAATAGTGAACGCTAGGTTGGGAAGCGAGCGTGCCCCCGGGAAACGAATTTGGAGGTGTTTTGCTTTCAGAATCTCTTTCTCAATTAGTCTTGCAGATAAGAGTAGTTTCGTCTTGTTTATACGGTGAAGTTTTCACGCCAGCGTTCAAATTGGTGGATTCGATCACGACTGAATTTTTTTCCCCAGATTTCCGACGGATCTCTTTAGAGTTTCCCAAAAATTTTCTATTTGAGTTTACAAGTTCTTATATTCTTGCACTTCAAGGCCAACGTTTTCCAAGATTCTTGTCAGATGTCCACTTTCAGTGGGTCGATTAGAGGTTCTCCACAGAGGACCTGTTGATTCTTAAAGTATTTGTCAAATCACCGCTGATCGGCCTGTTGATGTGACTCTGAAATTGTTTTTCATTTATTCATACCTTTAATCAATGCCAAATAGAGAGGGTCCTAGAAGTAACTGACCTTTGCGTTGATGAGTAAATAGAATATCAAATTGTAAGGTGCAGAAGTAATTGGCCCTTTTAATTTCGATACCCCATTTTAATAGGACGCCTTACTATTTGGTATTCTATTTACTCATCAACCCAAGGGTCAGTTACTCCTGGGATACCCTGTATAACTCTCTGAAAGCCTAAATAATAGTCATTAAAATTAAAATTACCCGTGGAACAGACAACAATCCAGATAAGTGCATTTTACTTCTTATGTAACAATTCCCATTGTCCACGCTGTACCTTCTGAAGTTGATGCTGAATTTCGCTAGTGTATTCATTGCAACTGCGACCAACGTCGTCGTCACGCCGAGAAGTACCCAGACCTGCAAAAAATGCAATTTTCAGAAATAGCCCAAGAGTTTTGTAAAAGGCGTGCAGTCTGCAATTCGCATGAGGGGCAGCATCGTAAGTTTATTGTTAGTTTATTATTATCCTTTTGCTAATTTCCGGTTGACCGTGATAGACTCCCGTTGTTGTACAACGTCATTTTAATGCCTTCGAATTTTATGATCCAATGAAAGCGATGAGAAATTGGTGTTCTAGAACAGAGGCATACCATAAAAAACGATTAATCAAAAGATTCAATAATCTCAGCTCTATGACCAAACGGATTTATAGAAATTTGAACTACAAGACTTTTTTCCTCCTAGAGAAACAATGAAATCATCAGAAAGTCAATGGAGATTATGGCTTATACTATCGTAGTTTCACTTTAATAATTCAGAGTCAAATGGATGAAAACTGCGAATGAAGATCGATGGCAAATATTTTTTTAGCCGTGATGATGGAACATTAACACTGATCTCTTACTTCGTTTGATTCTTGTATCACTGAAACACATTTGTCCAGCGTGCAAACACCCTTTAGTGTGTCACACCTATAGCTGATAGTACAAACTTTACGTTGATTATTTATTAGACTGAAAATTTCAGAAACTATAACATCTTTTCGACAAAGTTAAAATTTCCTGTGAGATTGTAGTTTAGAGGTAATGAAGTATACGGCGGGTCGAGTCATAAGTCGACAATTCTGGATTCAGGGATTAAGTGAAACCAGGATCGACAAATTTACTTAGCTGTTTCGAAAGTGTTCTGTTTTTCATTTTCTCATTGATATTCATGGGCCAAATATGTTTTGCCTCTTCCTCCATTTTTGAGGGCAAGGTATTATTGCAAAACGTTACATGTTTATTGACTTTACTGCAAAAATGATTGCTAAACGTTTTTTCAGAAAGAGTAATTTATAGTCTCGAATAATACTCAAATGTTTGAAGTGCGTCGTAACGCAGCTCTCCTAATGAATGAAAATTGTTAACGACTAAGCGAAATTTGTTAAAAATAATTGTGGGTAGCGTACGCTATTATGCAGCATTAAAGTTTAGCTGAGTTTAGTTTAATTTTTTACATCTGTAGCAGATGCAATTCAATTTAGAGCCCACTTCATTAATTTCTTATTTCGAAGTATTATAAGAATATGTGTGAATATGTTCAACAAAATTTAACTGGATGATACTCAAGAATTGGTAATTGCATTTTTTTATCATGAGAGCGATACCAAGAAGTTAGAGTAGTTTTATATTTTAGGTGAAAATACTCGAAATATTATGACGTAGAGCTCCCTGCCCCGTACAAACTATAGTCCAATAGTTATATAATCTGGATTTGGATGTTAAGTATAACATTTTGAGTTTATAGAAGGTGGCGCATAAGTCACTTCTCTAATTTGAACATTTATTACACAACAACGAATACAGGTATAAGAATAAATTACATATTAAATGAAATGGAAACTCTTAAAGTTTTGCTTCTCAAATATAATATTCATTAAATAGCATTCATTAATATTTAAACACAAGCGCATTACACGAACAGTGTTTTTATGCCTTTTCGAGAATATTTGGATTTATTCTGTTGATTGCTTCGATCATGATGTTTTTTAACGCATGGAGAGTATTACGCATGTTGATGTAAGCATTCTTTTGAGGTATCACCGTCGGAAAAATTTTTCAAGGGTTAAATCAGGAGACCGTGGTGGCCATGGAATGTTACCAAAATGTTATGCCACACCAGACGGTAACATGCTGTGCATGAAGTGGTTCCTCATGGATTATCTTAGGATTTTCACCACATCAGAATCTGCAGTTTTGTTTATTGGCATACCCAGTGATATGTAAATGAGCCTGATCAGACGTGATTAGGCATTAGGTAAAAGTCCCATAATTCGTCCATCTCAGAAGTGCACGCGCGAAATCCTTTCATTGTTGATGGTCTGCAAACTTGTACAATTGTGTTACTCGAATTTATATGAAAAATAGTTTTATATCTTTTGTTAGGATACGTAACAATAATCTTTGTTTATTTCCTAGTCGACTGGAGGGTTACCTAGTCGACGTTTTTAAATGTGCTGCAACACCCAATGAAAGATGTTGTATTGCACATGAATTTCGTACCGATCTCGGTCTGCCAAAGCGTCCTTTGTCTGTCCTTGAGCCGAAATCTCTAAATCTTGAAAACATTGCAATAATGCCGTTTTTGGAATGATAAATGTTCTCAATAATTCCCTTTGTACTGCAGTTAACCATCCATTACGAGAGAAATAACTTTACACTCATTTGCATCCTCTCTCTTTGCATCATCGCAGTATTTCGGCATTTTTGGGCTATAATAATTGAGTGAATTTTGATTACAAAATACGTTTTAGATTCGTGTCATTAACACTCGATAAAACTTCGAAATTATCTCTTTCATATCCCATGCAACGCATTTTCATAGCCGTAGTAGTTGTCATGTAATGAATATTCCAAATTGTGAAGTGACTTCTGCGCCTCCCTGTATAAAAGACTGAGACTTTCTGAAAATGAGGAAAAATCTCTTCTTAGATTTTTTCAAATTTACGTCAAATTGCACAATCAAGGCCTGGAAATTCTAGTTAAGCCAGAAAAGGACTGAAATTTAAGCTCTGGGAAAAGAAGGTACTTTTTATGGAAAATTTTCAAAAAATTCCAAGAGCCACAAAGTGGAGTTGTTAACGCTTCGAAGGGATGGGAAAAAATAGGTTCATATGGAGATGAAAGCAGAGTCACTTCTGAAGTTGATGTAAGCTCACCAGAATCACCAGTCCTCTGGACAGCAAGAAGACTGCCCTACAAAAGCATCATATCTGAACTGAATGAGAAGCAATGACGCATCAGACGAAATTGTTCGACGTAAGCTGTGGGATCTGGTCTCAAACCCAAGATAACAGCTAGGAAACCACTCTTCAGAAAACAGAACGCAAAGATGAGGCTTCGTTGGACGAAAAACCCATAAAAAAGTATGTGCAGCAGCGTTGTTTACAAAAGAGTCAAAGTTTGAAATTCTGGGGTCGAGAAGGCGCACATGTATATTTTACGTAAGGGCTGGAGAATTCTTGACTCCTCTATGATTGTGATCACAGCGATACATGGTAGAGATGCTGTGATGGTCTAGGGCAGTTTTACTGTAAGTTAGATTGATGATTTGCTCAAAGTCAGGGTTATTATGAATCAGCACATTATGGAGATGTATAGTTTACTCTCGGCTGCTTTTGGCAAGATAGTTATTCATGTTACAACAAAGCAATGGCATGAAGTACGATTCAAACTATGTCAGAGGTATTCGGGCTTAGAAAGAGGAGGGAAAGCTAGCTTATCCTTATACCTAACTCCATCGAGCTCGTGTAGGTTAAATTGCACAAAAAAGTCAAAAACGAGGGGCACACAAGTTCTTATTCATTATTTGTAATTAGTTGCCATACTTGAATGATATTAATCATTTAGTGTTCAAAAAATATTATGTGCTGACATTCTACCTTGGGTTTGGAAGTGGCTATTTGAGAGAGGAAAATATTATTAACCGGTATGAGGTTACTTCGTTTTTTTCTCTGTCCAGTCTTAGTGAAATAAGAAATAGGAATAGGCCGTATGAACAGTCGATCCTGCTGCATACAACAACTAAGCCGCATCGGTCAGCTTCAAAATGTTAAAGGCTTACGATGTAATATTACGACGATGATGTTACACTCGTGCAGTGCAATTTTTTTTCTAAGGTAATTGGGCATCCAACGTACTTAGGATTGTTTACATGCAAAACCTTATTGCCTTTGGTGAGATCTAGTTTCAAGAGAAATGGTAAATTCGATTTTTATTCCAGCATATTTTTCCAAAATTGCACTATTATTCAGACGTTTGTAGACTTATTTTTTGCCATAGTTGGACGTAGGTAACCTCTAATAAATTTTTTTCTATTTTTAAATTCATGTTTGTTGAAAATTCTCTTAGTACACCCTGAAGATTTACTTTGAATATGCCGTTTTTCTTAGGTACATCGCTTCGTGTAGAAAACGGAATGTTAGCACAAGTTGATCATTAATTTTGGGTAGCAATCATTGATGTTTAGCTTTATGTGGATTAAATGATGCACTGAAACATTAACGATAGTGTGCGTAATTCTCTGGAAGTCTCTGTATGTGTCTCGGGTAACCTCGTCTTCGGAGGCAGGAGCTGGGCGTTGTATGCCATTGCTCTCGCTAATTAGATGTGAACTTGTGCATCAGGCGTTACGAAGACTGGTTGTTGCCTGGGCGTCTGCATTTTCCATAAAGCGTGCCTTTGTCTTGCTCATCTCTTTCTCACCAAATAAACTACCAAGATCGTCCCCTCTGAGATTTAACTTTATAACCAACAATGTTTCCATTAGAATGTTCCAGAAGTGCAAAAACCCATGAAATAGGTTCTGTTGTAACTGCTGACACTTAGTTCTTCCGGAGTGTTAAGCACAGGCTCAGGAATTTTATGAAAAAGGCATGTTGAGCCTGTTTTAGTGTCAAACTTTAGGATTAAAATAAAATGCACACCACATCTGCTACAAATCATGTGAGGAAGACATGCAGGAATAGAGGGATAAGAAAGGAAAGAGAATACCAATTGGTTTTCCAAGGGCGTAAAGGAAAGGGATTTGCACGAAACACACTGCTACTACTGCATGACAAACTTAAAAGGCATGTATCGGATGAACAAGAACCATGTGTCAATATTCTGATATCCCTTCTGCCATAAAACCAGCCTACTGTAGCCCCGATCTTCCTGCTCCTAAAGTCCCGTCCACACTATCAATCTTTGGCGCGAATTTGGTGTTCGTCAATTCTCTGTAAACACGAAAATACCGCGCTACCTCGCAGGTTTCGGTGTGTTTGTGATTTCTATTTGGTTGGAAAATACGGACACAAACTGTCGTAAAACAGCGAACACTCGCTTGTTTATGTATATATTATGCAAATAAATTGTTGATTTGATAGGAAACGATTATTTTGGTAATTTATCCATTTGATTATTGTTGATTTGAGAAATGTCATTATTATTTATCCTATCAGCCTATTTCAATTGGGGATTAGTTAATTTAGCTTGAAAAGTAGCCGGCAGTAGCTGGCACCTGCATTAATAGTAGTTGGCAACCTACCGGCATTGTATTGGTAGGAGATCAACGGTTTCAGATTTTACAAACACGAGTAAAAACTTTATTACTAATATAAAAATAACACTTCATGACTAACAACTGCCAAGATACAAAATTAAAACACTATAATCAATCAACTCTATACACATATTCAATGAGCGGTATAGTTTGTTTACATTGATTGTTTCAAATTATTACATTCTGCACTCTTAGAACTTCATGCAGCCAAATGCACAGTCTGGACACAAATCAGAAGAGTTTGTGTTTTTGTTCGCGTTTTGGTGTGTTCATGATTGACGAAGAGTTTGATAGTGTAGACGCGGCTGAAGTCTGATGTGACCTTGGAAGTTAGTTCTCATTTTGAAACTGGTGGCATGCTGTTTGGATCAGGATTGGAATATGGAATTTAGAAACTCTTCATGCTTGATGAAGCGTTATCACTGCCCTACTGTAAGAATATTTCGCATTGCTTCAGGAAAATTGCACTATTTCGCTGATTCGTCCCGCAAAAGTCGCAATGCAATTCTTCTGAGAATCTGATATTAGTTTGCATCGTTCCCTGCTGAAATTTCAACTAATATCAAAGAATCCCACAACAGCATGGAACGTCTTTCATCTGCTCGCCACTACCAGGAACATACGTACGAGTATATGGTTCACCTGCAAAGATCATTAAGTGCTTGGACTCATTTGTGGGATTTCAAGGTAGATACCCAAAATAGGTATGCTTTCTGGGCTCGTGGGGAAAGCTGGGGTGACGACCAGCATTATATCAAACAGGAGTAGCCATCAAAAAGAAGATTAGAACCCGGTTAACCCATCGTTCTGTATCGTCCGATGGATTAGCCAAGCAAGACAGTGCTTCCAACCCTACACGTCATATTCATCCTTATTATTTTGTAAGTGCCCTAGACAAGGAAATGCATGATTTGCTTTCTATCGTCAAAATTTTATATAAATTCACGTGAGGAACCTTCAGGCAGGTGCATCTAATAGATTTCGAAAAAGGGTACCCAGGAAGGATGCAAGTTATGACGATCCGTTGAATCCTGGGAAACTTTGTACGGATGCCTCTGTGAACCATTCTATGCACGCTTCTTGTTCAACCACAGATGTTTTCTGTATCAGAAACTGGTTGATGAGTTATTGACTAAGTTATGTCAACTTGGTGCACGCTTGTCAGCCAAAATGCCCTTCTTTCGGTCTAATCTTCACCATTTTCCAGAAAATTGAAGAGACTTAAGAGGAAAACAGGGTGAGATTTTCACTAACACACATCTATGGCATGGGGAACGCTATGAACGACGATGGGACATCAGCTTCCTGACCAATATCTGCTGATGCTTAAAGTGTGAGGTAAAATCTATTCTGAAATAGCGCGAAGAGACCTTTGATCCATGAGTATTGATTATTTTGTGCATTTTATTTTTCTTGCTAGATATATTAAGTAATCCTTCTGCGAATGAATCAACTCAATATTTACCATTATGCAATTCAGTCACCAACCATTTGACAAGAAAATGAAATTTTAAATTATTTTTATCCATTTCAAAAGCTTAATTTGATTAAGTACAATCATAGTGATATTGAGATTCAGTATTAAAAACTGGCCTCAAATCAGGTATATGTTTGGAAACGGGATACACGCAGTGCTATCGCATCCAATTGCATTGAATGCATAATTAATCATGAAATTTTTGAAGTATCATCTATGAAATATAAATGTAAGTGAAGGCATCCAAGCAATGTTGTTTAAATGGTTCTTTCACGCACATGAAGGAATTTGAGATGGAACATAATTGCGTATATGTTAGCTATCTTTGGTATTCAGAAATATCAGCATCAGAACAAAAAACTCACCTAGTTGAAATGCTTCTCTCATGTTCGCATACTTCCGTTAATTAAAATAAGAAGCAACTCTTCGGCTCATCGGCTCAGCAACATACCGAAGAAGTGAATGGCTGCGTGAAGCCTAGGATATTGGGCTGGATAAGCGGCTCCTTGTAGAATATACTATGCGAGTCCATGAAGACGAAAGTTGAATAGTCAAATTCAAGAACTCGATCAGCCGTTGGCAACGTAGCAGAGGCACTCATGTCAGCTTCCTGCTAAAAAAAAGTTATTACACAAAAAAATTCATTTCTTTGCTATTGAATTACAAAGAGTATAAAACAGTGGGCGAACTTACTGCTTCTCAAATTAATATATGACGTAAAATTTCAATATTAGTGTGAAACATTTGGCATCTAATTCACAACATACTCATAACTTCTATTGACACTAATGAACGCATCGACGCAAGTCGGTTGACATGCATCGTTTATGCAATTATTTAATCCATGAGCTCCAAGCCTGGTCGGTCACTGTAATTCACGCATGCTCGTTTGCGTGGTTAGGATTGAAATTCCTTCGTAACACAATGGCCTCAAGCCTGTGAATTTTCATTTTAACGTTCATGCAGCCATACTATAGTTTATCTTTATACTTTATGTCAAAAGAATAGTAGACAACTTTGAACAAAAATGCCTCTCTGCACTAGTAAACATTTCGTTATGAGAAGAAATGTGTCTGGAAAATTCTTAAACTTGTTTTTGATAGTTCAAACTCAGTTGAAAACGAATGCGATCATCGACACATCATCGACATTAATAAGGAGAACCTTTACTTACACTGGTCAGTGACAAGTCATATTTCGCCAAAGGATACTAATATACCTCATGTAATTTCCTTTATTTTCGTTTGCCCAATTCAACTGTTAAATGGTTCTATTTGTGTTTCAATACGCATTCTACCAATATTGTAAGATTCTTTTAGTGAAGCTGACCTACGTTCTTATGTAGAGACTTCAGCTATCGAGAATTTAAAACGACAAGTTGTTTTTCTTCTTCACATTTGAAATTCTGCAAGATCTCATTTACTAGCCTAAGTAATTACCTTGTGCAAAAACCCTTTGCACTCCAAAAAAAACACGTGTCCGTGCACAAACCACCACAATTCTCAGCGAATGCAACAAAGTAATACTTTCCTAAGTAGTCTTAGAAGGCAACAATTTTATGGGGTGGCTTCGTCTTGTAAAGTTTTGTTCTAACTGAAAATATACAATCCGCGAAGAAAGTTCACAGAGTAAATAAATTCTTAATATTTCGATAGTTTAACCGAATAAAAAATATTGGGAAATTTAATGAAACTTTAACTACGGTCTATTTTTCTATTTCTAATGATGGTCTATTTTTCAATGTCCTTTTGCCTGGATTACTCTGGGCGCGAAGTCTCTCTCTGGAACTTATATTGAATCCCACAGATTCTCCTACAAAACATCTCCTATATAATAATTTTAAATAGTAATAGCAGAATGAGGCGCTCTATAAGCACCAGCCTCTATAATGAATCAAATACTGAAATCCAGCGAACTCAAATCGGAGGAATATAGAGGCCGCATTTCTTTACTTGAGAACTTGGAAAAATTGTCTTAACACCACTCCTAAGTTTTTTGGACATGCGCTAGGGTGCACAGTCTTAATGAAAGGTGAAATAAGCTTTATTACTGCGTTTCTCCAGTTCACGGAGGGCCTGAATTAAAGTTTCATTATCGCAAGAATCCGAATTTACTTAGTCCCCGTATTCAACGAATATAAGGGAAGACATTCATTTTTTGGACCAACTTTCGATTACGATAAATATTTCTTATAACCTCCGCGATATCTTCTGATTGTTTTCCCAGTCCAGCATCATTCTGAGGATCATATTCTGTTTATTCTGTGAGAATTTTTTCATCAGAAAAATAACTGCTCCCTTTCGAGTGCAATCCTTCAAGAACTTTAAGTAAAACTGAGCTCTGTCGGCTCTTTCGTTTCTAGAGATCACTGAGCTAGTGTTTCATCAGCTAGAAGGGAGAAAATGTGAATTCTATTTTGACTCTGATCCTCGTTGATTGATTTGTTAATACCCTTCTTTTTGGTCATTTTCCTCATGTGTCGCTTTTTGACTTTCCTTTACCTTCGAGTGTACGGTTTTCAGGACATTAGGCAGACCAAGCGGAATTCAGGCGTCCACTTCTAGGACGGTACTTATCAGATCCAAGTTTTTTTAATCTTTTCTCAGGGTCGTAAATAGCATATTTCGCTACACGTAGATCTTTCATAACATTGTACTATATTATTTTACGATGGAACTCCACAATGCCTTGACATAAGCCTATTTCTCTATATTTTAGAATAGATATTAAGGAATTTCCTGCTGGGAAATAAAAAATACGTTTTCTTAATTGGTGATTTTAGGATAGCAGGCGATTCAAGCAAACAATAATTTTTTGTTAAATAAGAGTCATGGAAATTTTGCCGCACCCTGAATAGGACAGTGTACAGAGCTAATTTTATGTAAAAGGACAACTATTTAGCTTGAAAATAATTTCATGAGATTGTGTAGAAACTGTTCCGACATCTGTTCCACCTGCAACAATTAAACGCTCTCAACAACGTCGTTGTTTCAACGTAGAACCGTGTTTATGATGTCATCGATTGCAACGGGCATTACCAGGGAAATTAGAATTTTGTGCCATATTTTTCACAAGTATTCACATATTTGTCGTTTTCCTTCTCGTTATGCCTTCAGTTTATCTTGAAATTTATGAAAAACTGATAGCGTGAAATGGCAAATATCGACAAAAAATCGAATTAGTATTGATTGTTAGCTCTGTAAAGCAATGGTAAAAGTTTTTTTTAGTTAATTATAAAGAATATCTTGATATTAGGCGTCTTTANAAGTTCTCCTGAAGATATTTGAAGGTATTCGAACTATAATTAATATCGCTGATCACAGTGTACTGTATCTGCTATGTGATTCTGCGAGTACTAATGACAATTCTTTCGCAGACATTGAAAATTGTTTACGCGAAAAAGTGAAGTAAAGTGTTGATCTACTTTCAATTCCTAACTCGATCGTCCAACTACAAATGAGCGATGAATAGTTGCGACTGACCCTGCGTTCGAGCATGCCGAACTTTCCGTCCCAGGAACCGTTGGGATGTTTTTTTCCGTAAGAATGGGGCTCGGGAATGAGCGGATTGTAGCTGTAAAGAAAAAAGTACATGCTCAATTATAAAGAATATGATCACGAGGACTTAAGACAACTGTCAATTATCGAAAAACAAAGTTTTAACTGAGAAACGGCATATTAAAATGAGTGGCATCTATCTAGCTTACTACGTATATTGGCCCAGAGGATCCAGAAAAAAATGAATTTTTCTTGATCTAGAGTTTTCTACTACTCGTACTTGCGAGCCTTTCAACAGAAATTTTCTATGTTTTAAATGAGTAAAACTCTTAATTAATGAAATTGTGTCCAATAAGCGATCTCTGTTAACACTTGCATCTGCCCCGAAAGCCCGGCAATGCCTCCTCCACCACGTTCTCTCTGCTGTGGTGGAGACTGGTTCATCGTCATGTCAGGCAATCGTGAAACGTTTTGCGGACTTCTATCCAGGAGACTCATTAGAAGAAACCGAGGAATCTCAGTTCAATCAGGCTTTGTGACCCCTCAAAAGTTATTTTCTAATTTCAGCCCTGTTGACGAGCCCACTCCTGTTCTTCGTTTGGTTACTTTTGCGCTCTTTTTCTTTCTTAGTGTACAAGTTAGATTTTAATGAATATTTTTTTCAGTGAGAAATTAGGCAATCATTTGTCAAACTTCGTATTCAGATGTATAGTTTACAGTGCGTAACACTCATCAAACCGTAGCACTGAAGTATTTCTACGACTTTACACATTATAAATCTTTTTCAGCTTAATTTAATCGATATGATATCAAGTCTCTAAAAAGCTTATCATCTGATAAAAGAATTGCGGTCGTGCGCTCGGGTGTTGTAAGGGGGTTGCTATTTTTCACTGAGAAAATAAATACATGGGTAGCTGAAACTTACGAATGATTGTGTCAGATCAGTCGAACTTCAAGTGCATTTCTGAACATTTTTCGAAGCTGACTACCTATACCGAAGACAAAAATCAATAGCTACCTTCGAAAATTAAAAAAATCATGCACTACATTAGAAGAACTATACCAGTCTATTTTCGTGACGCGATCAAGTCCGGGTATTCACTATGGTCTTCCCATGATTTATAAGCGACTTACAAGAAAATTTCCTGTTCCGAGCTATATTCGCCGCTAAGATGACTATTGGTTTTAATCATTCAATCTTGAAAAAAATTATGGCTCATCACAAGAAAAAAGAATACGGTTGAGAGCTCGAAATGATTTGTGGAACGAAATCATGTATTACGAAGGGGCCAATTTATTTATGCCATCTTTTGATGTTGATAATTTTTCACAAATACTCCTTCATATGAAACAACAAACTTTCACTTGAACTGTTTGCTAACGCAATTTAGCCATTGGTTTAAAGTCAAATGCTTTTCTAAACACATTTAAACATCAAACGGCTTAAATCTTCCACAATTTTTTTAGATTGTGCGTCGTGGCTGGACATGCATGAGGAGTGCTCGGAAATGAACTAGCATATGCCGCTGCAGTCCGTGCGGCCAATCGAGATCAACCAGTGCCTCCCAAAAATAGGAAGCATTGAATCAACCCTCAAACACCGCTATGCCGCCTTCTGACATGCTGCGAGTGAAGAAGTGGATCAATGGCCGATGGGCAGCTGAAGGAGAAGAACTGACTAACAACAAACTGCGTGCTTTGAAAAGAAAAACATGCCCATTTGCCCATTGCTATCATACAGTGCGAGTCTGGAATGTAATATTTCGCCGACTAGGAATTGGACGCCCAGTTCAGTGATGATCATCTAATATCTGAAGCCTCAGCATCACATTGTGGTGATTATTTGGTACCATTCATTGTTAGCTACGAATTATGTGAATGACTAAGAGATACTGCGGAACGTTCTCACCGCTTAAGAAGCCTAGGAATTGACTCCAACCAAACGATCGTCTAGGAAACAAAGATCTTGTTGCTTATAATGGTCCAATTAGCAGTATCTCGAAAATATCAGTTCGCCTCCGTTACCACCTACGTCTGGGTCTCGGGGCGAGTATTGCGCTCGGCCTTCGCGGGTGGGAATTGGGAATTGAGACCTTTATTCTTATCTGTTATGCTTGATTTTGTTATGCCTTCGATCTCGCATTGCGATTGAGACTATAGACTGTTATTTTCTTCTAAGGTATTTCCATGATTGTATTAAACGACTACCAATTTGCCTCGAGCCTCGAAACGAGCAAATTCAAAGATATCATTGCCACAAGTATTCGAGACGTGTCCGAGCCCTGTTCGATGTCAATCTTATTAACTAAAATGAAGTAGTAACAACCCGTTGATGGTGCGCTTTGTTACGATTCAGTCGGCGATGACTGTGCTAAGGCAATGACTCAGCAGAGTCGGCAATGACTCTGCTAAGGGCACATTAGTATACAGACGCAATATGTAGGCTACATATAAAAAATTTATCGACATTCTCTATTGTAGCTAAGTCTCTGATAAACTGATCATAATTTTCCATTGTAAAATAGCTGTTGCTAAAAGTGGATAAAAGTAGAGCTAAATTAATGCCTAAATTTTCGAACCGATACAAAAAAGGGCTACTTACAACATTTGAAACCTGTCGAACCATATTGACAAGAATATTTCACTTTTCATAGAAGATGGAAGTTCCCTCTTTGTTGTAGAAACTGCTGAAATTGTTGGGCAGGGCGTTAAGCCTCTCAGAGTTGGTTTGTCACCAATGTGCACGCAAATAATGTAGACCTAATTGGAATGACTGGTTTGTGTACCTTAGGTAAGCCATACTAGGTTGCCAATTGTGAGCTATTGGTATGGTGAGATTTGTACAAATCATCAGATAAGATTCCAATTTCCTCATCCTAACTTAGTCGATAATTTATCTTATTTTCGAATTTCAAAATTTGACTCATGAGTTAGATCAGTGCTTCCTGGAATTTTGTGCAGTCAGATAAAATTAGCCATAGTTCAGAAATACACTCCTGCTGGTCCAATGTTACCACCTCGATCCCTTTGTCAGATCTGGTGACATAAATCGAGCTATCGGAACTTAGTTTCTTTATAATAAAAAAAATCCTTTGTTGCATCGATCATATCGCTTATCAAGGAATTACAAAATTTTCACTGTGAAGTTACATTTCTCTAGAATTTTTTTTCCTTTAACATATATTCCCGTTTTATGATTAACCAAATCAAAACTTTCTTAAATAGGAAGTTCTGTCCGCCTTCAGTCAGTTTGGCAGTCCCAAAGCAACTGAGTTTCGTAGGGCTCCTTTTCAGATGGGCTTTTTGAAAAGCAAGAAAAGGGAAAAATTTTAACAATAGGCCAACAGTATTTTACTTCAACTGGTGTGAATGTGTTTCATAGGAATAATCATAATAAAAGATCTTTTTTAGAAGATAAGGAAAATTAGATGATAGCCTGATTATAATAGCTGCTGTGTGTATTCTTATATTTGTGATTGCTGATATAAATCGTATGTACAGAGCATGTCCCTATAGCAATTCATACGCCCCAGCTAATAATCAGGCACATCTCATACGGAGCACCACCCTACATAGGGATCAGTTCATATGCCGAAGCCAATATTCAGATAAATCTCATAGAACTGGACTTCCCAATTCCTCCCCAGCACACTCGGCCTTCAGAGACTATTGTGCCAGGTTTAATCATCCTTTTAAAGTTTCTAATTTTTCGACCATATATGAAGCTCAAAATGAACTAGACTTGCGTATTTAAGAAAAAATTTTCATTTAAAACCAACAAATCAGAACTTAAGAACGACCAGTGTTATGTGAGATTTCTTACAGCTCTAACTTTTTAAACTTCTTAAACGTACGAGTAGTACGTTTTGATTCTTAGGTTAGGGTTTTTTGTACTCAACTTAGTACTCCGGTTTTTCATCGTTTTGTATCGTTATTTTGTTTTTATTTTTTCAGCCATGCTGGTAGAATTTAAATATTCTGGAACGTTTACATTTAAATATGTTTATAATACCGTTGGTTCCTTTCATACTGCAATAAGACAATATGCGGTAAAATTATATAATTTCCTATTTCAGTGAATAATTTAAAACGTTTCCACCTTTTTACTCGTCTGCTCTGAGGAATCCACCTGACTTGGAGTGGGAACGATTTCCAAAACCACGCTGAATATTCCACAGGATTAAATCCGCATTGTGGGATAATCTCAAACACTGTGAATCACGTAAATTCATAGCATTTCTGCAAGAACTGAGTAAACTAACCTAATGTCAAAACAAGGATCGAGTAAAAATTAGTAACGTTGGGGTAAAATGAGAAAAAAATTCTGTTGACTTAGATTTTTGAGCCTATTTGTACTAGAATTAGCATGCTGATTCCAAATCTGTAGTCAGTTTTTTCCTAGCTCGTCAAATTTTCCTCCTCAGCTTACCTTCCAGATAAGCAAAATTCCACTGGATAGCTGCAGTAAAACTAGCGAGCTCAAAGCGGAGCTTGATGATTGATCTTCTACACAATGACAACTTGCTAAGTGCAGTCCGTATTGGGCATTCAGTCTATTTTCGTGAAGAATATGGAGATGTAAAGAGGAGTCACAGTTATTTCAATAGGACGAACACAATTGGATCATCAGTGTTGACCTTAAAATGGTGTCCTTACTTCTTGGTCAGCAACCAGGATACACAAAATGTCCATGCTTTCTCTATGTGTGGGATAGCAGAGCTCAAGAGAGGCAATG